>BHEV01003578.1:0-17622 GCA_004319985.1 Emydocephalus ijimae
ACACCCAGACATGGACGCCCCTTTCGTGATCCAAGCTGATGCGAGCGATGTAGCAGTGGGGGCAGTCTTACTTCAATTAAACAAGAAGGGGGCACTACAACCATGCGCTTACACTTCTCGTAAATTCACTGAAACTGAAAGGAGATGGGCCGTTTGGGAGAAGGAAGCGTTTGCAGTCCATTGGGCTTTACTAGCTTGGAGGCATTTTTTGGAAGGAGCGAAACACCCATTTGAAGTGTGGACGGACCACAAGAATCTAGAAGCTTTAAAAACCCCTCGAAAGTTATCCCCTAAACAAGTTAGGTGGGCTCAGTTTTTCAAGCGGTTCAATTTCTCCTTGAAATATATACCAGGGGGAAAAATTTTTATGGCAGATGCTTTGTCTAGAATGCCTCAATACAACAGTATCCGTAAAGAAGTAATAAGGCCAATCGTGTCCACTACACAACTGGCTGCTCCTGTAGTTACCCGCGTGCAAAAAAGAAACCAAGAGAAGAATCTGTCCACTGATCTGATGGAACAGTTTAAGGAGGCTTTGAAAATGGATGAGTGGTTTCTGGCAAATGTGAACAACTGCACCGTTCGAGATGGCCTAGCCTGGATGGGGGCAAAATTGTATGTACCTCAAAACCTGAGAAGCCACGTATTGCAACAAACTCATGATTCCAAAGTGGCTGGTCATTTTGGGTTTGTGAAGACCCTACATTTGATGAAACGGCAGTTTTGGTGGCCTTCGTTGAAAAAGGACATTGAGACTTACGTAGCGAGTTGTCCGATTTGCGCCTCAGCAAAAAGACCTCCTGGTAATCCACCAGGACTTCTGCAAAATGTGGCCAGCCCAACTGCTCCTTGGAAGGAAATTTCCATGGACTTTATAGTAGATCTTCCCAAGAGCAGTGGACACACAGTCATTTGGGTGGTGACTGACTTGTTCTCCAAACAAGCCCATTTCATCCCCTGCTCAAAGATCCCTTCGGTGAGACTGTTCATTCTTCATGTCTACAGATTGCATGGTGTACCTGAACGTGTAGTTTCTGACGGAGGAGTCCAATTTACCTCGAATTTCTGAAGGGAATTTTTGAAGTTAATAGGCTCCACCCAAAGCTTAAGCTCCGCCCACCATCCCCAAACTAATGGAGTCTGCGAGAGAACTAATGGGGTGCTAGTACAATACCTCCGATGTTATATAAATTATCAGCAAGACAACTGGGTGGATCTACTACCTTTTGCGGAGGTGGCATATAATAACTCTGTTCACAGTAGTACGGGGTTTACTCCTTTCAAAATAGCAATTGGGCAAGATTTTGTACCCATACCTGAACTTCCTGGTGAAAACCCAAGTGTTCAGTCACTGAGTGATTGGATATCTCAGCTTCAACTTAATTGGCCGGTCGTCCGCAAAGCTTTGGACGAGGCACACCAATCTCATAAGAAATTTGCTGACAGAAAGCGAGCCCCACAGTTGTCGTATCAAGTGGGCAATAAAGTATTTCTTTCGACCAAGTATTTGCAGACTACTCAAAAATCGAAGAAGTTGGATCCGAAGTATGTGGGACCTTTCCCCATTGAGAGGATTATAAATCCTGTGACTGTTCAACTGACTTTACCAAAGACTCTTCGTCGTATTCATCCAGTTTTCCACGTTAGTTTGTTGAAACCAGAACATACCTGTACCTTGAGACCGACCCAGCCTGTACCATTGTTAATTGAGGGTGAACAGCATTTCAAAATTGAAGAAATTCTAGACTCTAGAAATTGGAGGGGTCGTACCCAATACCTGGTAGCTTGGAAACATTTTCCTCCGTCTCATTCTGAGTGGGTAAATGAAAAGGACCTTAGAGCTCCTGAACTATTAAAGAAGTTTTATGCCAAATATNGGCTGGAGGTGTTTGCATTCCTTGCTGGGCTAGCAAGGGGAGGGGGGATTCTTTTCTTTAACTTTCCGTTTCTTGGCTATCTTCAGTCCTCTTTTGCACAACTGCAAACATTTATCAAAATATGTCAAGGTCATTTGACAAGACGCCTCATCACCATCTGGAGATGACCACATGAGCTTATTCAGAAGTTTTAATTGGAAGAATCATTTGAACTTTGGGGGGTGGGAACAAACCTAATTCTTTGTATGTGGATTCTACCCGCCAATTTCTCAGTTTCGGAATTGATTTGTAGCTTCCACTTTATTTCCCAGTAAAAGGATAACCTTGCTCTACACCATGGAGTCTGAGTATTTCTTTCTTGGGATTTAAAAGGTACCACCACACACCACGAAGGCCTCGAGTCATCCTCAGACAGTGAGGAAGAGGAGGTCAACCGGCTCTGCTCAGAACAAGAGCAAAGGAACCAGAAACATCCGTGCCAATGTGCTGGTTGCGGGGCAGACCACCCGCGATCGGACTGCAAATTCCTCGATGCACTCTGCCGTACCTGCGGAAAAAGAGGCCACATCGTGAAAGCTTGCAGAAGCAAGCGAGAGTCCAGTCCCAGCCGAAGGGAGAACAACCTCCGTCGGGAGACAGGAAAACCTCCTGAGTACCAGGACCGTCTGAACCACCAATGGAACAACCACTACTACGACAGAAATCGAGCACCTGCCTCTTCAACGACACGAGAAGATGCCCACCAAACCATTATTATCAGCCACGCTTCATCGTTCGATGTAAGAAAGATCCGCGTAAGGGTTACTATTGAGAATCGACCATGCATAATGGAAGCCGACTCGGGATCATCCCTATCGATGGTATCCTGGAAAACCCTCAAACAGCTGATCCCTGCCATCTGCTGCCAGGACCTCAGCACGCAACGAATCATCCTGAAAGACTACCAGGGAAACAGAATTCCAGATGTCGGTTCCAGCCATGTCCAAGTATCCTTCAAGGACCGCACAGCGACGCTTCCCCTGACTGTCGTCGATCGTGACCGACCCAGCTTGTTAGGGTTACAGTGGTTCGCCCCACTCGGGATTGAACTAGCCGGCATACACCAAACCAGAAGTGATGACTGGGAAGAGGCTCTCATCCAGGAATTCCAGGACGTGTTCACAGGAACATTAGGCAAGTACAAAGGGATCCCTATATCATTTAATCTCAGCCCCGATGTAGCTCCCATTCAGCTTAAGCCTCGTTGGGTGCCTTTTGCCCTAAAGCCGAAGACGAGGAGCTAAATAAACTGATAGCCCAGGGCGTATTGGAACCAATTGACCATGCCCGCTGGGAAACTCCAATAGTAACACCCATGAAGCCAGATGGTTCATTAAGAATTTGTGGGGATTACCGGGCCACCCTAAATCATGCTCTTCAACAGAGCGCTTACCCAGTACCGGTGGTTCAACACCTTCTTCATTCCCTGGGTGGCGGAAAAATATTTGCGAAATTGGACTTAGCTCAGGCGTACCAGCAACTACCTGTAGACGCGACAACTGCAGAAGCCCAGACAATAGTTACACATAGAGGCACCTTCAAGTGCAATAGACTCCAATTCGGAGTAAGCGTGGCGCCTGGCATTTTCCAGTTTAATGGAGAGACTATTACAAGGCATCAAAGGCGTTGTGCCTTATTTTGACAACGTCCTAATAGCTGCTCCCACTAAAGAGTTATTAGTACAATGACTCAGAAAAGTTCTTCAGAAATTTAAAGACGCTGGTCTGAAGGTAAAAAGGGATAAGTGTCAACTTTGTACAGAGAGAGTGGAGTTTCTGGGATACCTTCTCGACAGACAGGGAATCCACCCCACCGAAAAAAAACTAAGCGCAATCAAAAATGCCCCGAGACCGAAGAATAAGACAGACCTCCAAGCCTTCCTGGGACTCATTAACTTTTATAACATCTTCTTGTCCCCGAAGGCGACCGTAGCTGAGCCCCTACATAGACTTCTCGACAAAAAGGCTTCCTGGGTCTGGGGACGGCGTGAAGAAAGGGCATTCCAACAAGTAAAAGACCTCTTAACCTCCGATGCTGTATTAATGCAATACAACGAGACTCTACCCTTGACAGTTANGTTAAGCCTGTGTTCCCCAACCAGGGCTAAGGAGACAAGCTAAACAGAATGTGCAGCATAAGTCAGATAGGCATACAGATAAATGTGTGAGATAAGTTTGTATGTTAGTTAACATACAGTAAAAATAACATATACACTTGTGCTATCAAAAATATAGTTTATTCCATTTAGATTTATAGCATAGTCAAAATAGCAGTCTATTAGTCATGTATCGTTTTAGTCAGTCCATTCAAGGATTTTCAATTAGCAAAATCCGTGTAGAATATCCAATGTCAGTTCACTTACAATAAATCAGTCCTCTCACAGTTGATTAATCAACAGTCCTTTCTCTCTCCCATTCCAGTAGGGGAAAAACGCAGTCTTCAGTCTATCCAGTAATTCGGGATCATAAAGCCAGAGAAAGCAAGCTGCCATGCCTTGCTTCTTTTATGGTACTTTTACAACCACTCCCTTAATTACATTCTTACAGTTAAAATTACAGACACTTTAACTAACAAACCATGATAACATATTTATTATTTTACTTAAACCAGTTAGGGTAAACAATGTTATCCCAAACAACGCCTCACCATTTGGAGTGGGAGCCATTTTAAGCCATGTTCTACCAAATGGGAATGAGGCACCTATTGCATTCTTTTCGAGAACTTTGTCTCAGACCGAAAGGAACTATAGTCAACTTGATAAAGAGGCTCTCGCTATTGTATCCGCAATTAAACATTTCCATGAATATGTGTATGGGAGACCCTTTACCATAATTACAGACCACAAGCCGCTACTTGGTATTTTGGCGGGAAGCAAACCAACTCCCCATATCTTATCACCAAGAATGACACGTTGGTCAGAATTTTTAGCCACCTACGATTACCGATTGCAACACCGCCCGGGGAAAACCATTCCCCACGCTGACGCTTTGAGCCGCTCGCCACTACCAGACGTCATAGAGGACCCAGCTCCAACCTTAACTGTATTGCAAATCGAAACCCTCAAATCGCCGCCGCTGACCGCTTGAGACATCACCTTAGAAACAAAACGGACCCTGTTTTGGCACGAGTCCTCAGCTGGGTGGAACGGGGTTGGCCGGTCAGCGCAACCAATGACACATTCAAGCCATTTAGGAATCGTCAAACAGAGCTATTCTCCCAGAAAGGCTGCATAGTGTGGGGAGACAGAGTTGTAATCCCGGAGAAATTGCAACATAGGGTATTAAAAATGTTGCACGATGGACATCCAGGCATCGTGCAGATGAAGGCATTGGCCAGGAGTTACGCATGGTGGCCTGGGTTAGACAAACAGATAGAGACCTGTGTAGCAAAGTGCAGCAAATGCCAGGAGACTCACTCTACTCCTCCAAAAACTCCCCCAACTCAGTGGGAAATGCCTCGAGGTCCTTAGTCCCGTATCCACGTCGATTTTGCGGGACCTACAAGAGGACACACTTTCCTCCTAACAGTGGATGCCTATTCAAACTGGCTCGAAGTCCACAAGATGAAAAGCACCACCACAGAGGTGGTCACTAAAAAGCTGAATAAGCTATTATCTACCCACGGATTGCCAGATGTCCTGGTCTCTGATAATGGCCCCCAATTCACTGCCCTGCCATTTGAATAGTACCTGGCAGATCGGGGCATCCGCCATGCCTTAACATTGCTAGCTCACCCTGCGGCCAATGGTAGGGCTGAGCGAATGGTTCAATTTGTAAAAAAGGCTTTGCACAAAATGGACCACAGCAACATTGACGACAAAATAAACCGCATGCTTCTCCTCCAGCACATAACCCCAAACAGTACCACGAACAGAACCCCAGCTGAACTCCTGATGGGCCGGAAACTTCGTTCGCATCTCGATCGCCTCCACCCAAACTACATGCCTGAACAACCCCCAGGATCCAGCAGCAAGTGTCGGGCATTCCAGGAAGGTGACCTCCTGTTTGCAAAAAACTTCTCGGGTGACCCATTGTGGGTCCCTGCTACCATAATGCAACTGACGGGACCCCAATACTATCGCCTACAAACTGCAGATGGTAAGATGTGGAAACGCCACATAGACCAACTCCGTTCCAGATTAGCACCTAGTCCTATCTCAGCCCCGGAATCTCTAGCTGAGGAGGCGGGGGGGAAGGAACATTGAGGAGGCCGAAGAAGAAATAACAATCGAAAACCAACAGTCTACACAACCAACCAGGGGATACTCACCGTCAGAAGGAGAACCGAGCCAGGGAGTGCCTCGCCGCATGACAGCACTGCTATAGAAACAGATCCAGGGAACCCGGAAGACGGCGCTGGTGTAAGCAGGGAAAGCAGCCCAGGGCCACAATTTTCACCATCCAACCCAGCTAGCAGCCCACCTGAACCAGAGCCAGGACAGAAACCAGTGGAACAGCGCAGGTCAAGCAGACAGGTGAAGCGACCTACCTATTTATGAGAATACGTCACCCCACCCCTCAGATGGAACCTAGGGTGGAGGGGTGTTATGGACTAAGCCAACACAGCGACACAACCCTAAGCAGCTTTACTTTACAGCAGGCTTCTAATCCTGCACTTCTCATTGACCCGCGAATAGCGAGTCGTGATTGGTTGTTTTTGGCCAGTCTGATTGGCTGTTAATGGGCCCCTCTGATTGGACGCTTGTGAAAGCGGTAAACTCAAATCATTGGTTATTTTGACAGCAGCCAGCTCTATAAAAGAGCTGCTGCTGCCCTAGTATTTGCTCTGTTCTTATTTTGCAATAAAGAGTTGAAGTCACCGTTCGATGTCTCGTCTCCGTTCCTTGCGCCCATGCTCAGGACTTAACAGAACTAATGAGAAATTTCCTGACAGTAAGGAAAATTAATCAGTGGAACAACTGATTAAGAAGTTGTGTATGCTCCAACACTGGAAGTTTTTAAGAAGAGATTGGATAACCATTTGTCTGAAGTGGTATAGGTTTCCTGCCTGAGCAGGGGGTTGGACTAGAAGACCTCCAATGTCTTTTCCAACTCTTCTCTTCTATTCTGTTCTGTTCTTTTCCGTTCTGTTCCGTTCCATTCTATTTTATTCTGTTCACCTCTCACTTCATTTATCTGTAATGGGATAGTGTCTCCTGCCTGAGCAGGGGGTTGGACTAGAAGACCTCCAAGCTCCCATCCAGCTCTGTTTTTCTACATTGAGCAGGAACCAAAACCTACATGTGGGAAGAAAAATTCGGTTTGGTTCCTAGCTGGGAGAAAGGTGCTGGAAATAAAATGGAGGTTGATTGGAAGAAGGATTCTGTTTATTGGAAACAGAACCTCAGCATGCAGTTCTGGGACAGCTGAAAAATTAGCTCAATGAATGCACAGATTTTTATACAGTTTTTGAAATGCTGCAGGGGGTAGTGCAGTGAAGCTCTGTGTCTGTTGTTATTCTAATGGTAGTGGATTAGTCCTATTATGTCCTAAAAGTCCTGTCCTGTCCTTCTTAAATCCATCACCTGGAGCTGAAGATTATTGGCCCAGTTTTCCTTAATAGGCACTCTATTCTGATTCTGAAGTAAAGAGAAGTAAAAAAAAAATTATGCATCCCTAGTGGGAAAAAATACAGCAACGGTGTCACAGACTTTGCATTTCAGAGAATTCAAGAGTTCCTGAAGGCTAACACACACACACACCCTTCATTCATCACTGTTCTTGGATCAAGGAACAAGGCATAATAGAGAAACTAAGACCCCTTAAGGATGAAAAATAAACCTGGGCGCTGGGGAGAATCAGGAAATAGGAAAGCATCTGAAGTCTTTGCTTCTGAATCAAATCAATCCTTCAACTCATCTTTTTCCAACTTATCTCTTTGCTGGGATGACCAGTAGGCAGTATCTGTTTCTATCCAGGGATACTGCCATGCCACTGGTTGATTATTCTCACTGTTAAGGAATTTCTCGTTAGTTCTAGGTTGCTTCTCTCCTTGATTAGTTTCCATCCATTGTTTCTTGTCATGCATTCCCTCTTCTTTGTGGCAGCCCCTGAGATATTTGATCATTGCTATCATATCTTCCTTAGTCCTTCTTTCACTAGACTAGCCTTACCCAATCCCTGCAACTGTTCTTCATCTGTTTTAGCCTCCAGCCCACTAATCATCTTTGTTGTTCTTCTATGCACACTTTCCAAACTCTCAACAACTTTCCAGAAATTGTGGTGACCACAACTGGATGCAGTTTTCCAAGTGTGGCTGTCCTAAGGCTTGATAAAGCGGTACTAATACTTGGTCTTCTTTTTTTATGATTGTTACGAGTTCATTTGCTTTAACAAATATATTTCTAATCTTCTGGTCAGTATAAATAATGTTTCCCTCGTGAGGGTACAATATAGATTCACACTATGATAAAGCCATTAAATACAACTGAAGATAATGTGCTCCACAATAAATATTAAAATCTGCATTAAGCCTTAGGGATGACCTGGAGAAAAGGAAGGTTAATCTCATTTTATTTCTGCTGGATGGAAAATGAGAACTTAAAAAAAAAATCAAACAGCTGGATGTCTGTAATACAATCTACTTATAGGATGAAAATAATTGCATGTCATCAGAGACTGGCTGTAAAAAGCAGAAGCTGTTATTAGAAGTGCCTGCAAAGGACAATAGAAAACCCCTAATACAGTTCATTATTTGATATCCCTTCTGCAGCTTTCACTTAATGGGAGGGCTTTTATAGCATTGTGCAGAAGCCTATTTAGTTCTTCTGATTTAATAAGCAGGTGTCCAGATCACACACTGCAAATAGGTGACCTGGGATTGAAGTGTGTGCGTGTGTCTGTCTGTGTGTGTGTGAGAGAGAGAGAGAGAGAGAGAGAGTAGTGGGATTCAATTTTTTTTATTACTAGTTCTGTGGGCGGGGCTTGTTTTTTGGGCGTGGCTTGGTGGTCATGTGACCGGGTATGTGTGGCCAACTCTGCAAGGTGGTGGAGCACCGTGATGCGAGTGATGTCAAGTTGGCCATGCCCACTCAGTCACATGACTGATGCTGCAGAGACAGGGTGATTTCCTCTGTATCTTCTCCCCCTTTGCCCTTGGGCCAGAGGTGGTATTTAGCTGGTTCGCACTGGCTTGGTAGCAGTGATTTGGCATGGGTTGCTGAAGTGGTGGCAACCCCTAGCTGGCCACGCCCCCGCCTAGTCGCTCACTTGTCCCCAGTTGCTCTCCTAGCTTTCCCTATCACCTGGCAGCCATGGCGCAGCTCAGGCGGATGTCTCAGGGCTGCTGCATATACTCACTGCATGTGCAGCCGCTATACATGCAGTGCGCATGTGCAGCATCCTTGTTGAATACCACCTCTGGTGTGTATGTGTGTGCATGTGTGGCATGAAAAGAAAATAGATTTTGAATAAGATGGGGGCATGACTTTTTGATGATTAAAACATTTATGGTCCTTCAGAACTGTGATGACCTTCTGGATATTCAGTGCAGGTAATCCTCAACTTACAACCACAATTGAGTCCAAAATGTATGTTGCTAAGTGGAACAGTTCAGGAAGTTTTGCCCCATTTACCGAACTTAATGTCTACGAAGAGTCTCCGTCATCCAGGTCATGGTTGTCCCAAAGGTGTTTTTTTCCAAGAGGCAATTGGACTTTCTGGTTTTTCTTTGAAGATGTTTTGCTTCTCACCCAAGAAGCTTCTTCAGCTCTGACTGGATGATGGAAAATGGAAAGTTTTATACTCCTTGCAAAATGATGGTCATTTGCATCATTTTAGAGAGTCATTGAGGCCAGCTGAAGATTCATCTCTGCCCTTACTTGAGTGGTGCAACTGGGTGTGGAGCCTTCTTGGAACTGTTGAAAGGACTGTGTTGTAGACTGGAGATAGATGATGTTGTATCCCTACCCCTCTGTTGAAAGAGGCCGTTCAGTTCTGACAAAGATGGCCTCTATGTTTGAAAGAGGGATCAAATAGGCCATATATGTCAAAATTGAACCTCCCTCTCTCAACAGAGGGAGGGATACAACATCATTTATCTCCAATCTACAACTCAGTCAACAGTTCCAAGAAGACTCAACACCCATTTGCACTACTGAGTGTACAGATAAAACCTCTGGGGGACCTTCATGACCCTCTAAAAGAATGCAAATGACCAGCTCTCTGCAAGGAGGATAAATCAGAAGAGGTATTCAGCAGGTTCTGACCAGTTCTGGAGACTCGGTAGTGGAAATTTTGAGTGGAATTTTGAGTTCAGAGAACCGGCAAATACCGCCTCTGACTGGCCCCATCTATTCTCTGCCTCCCATTGAGTCCCAGCTGATCAGGCTGGGTCTTCTTCGGTTGCCCTACACAAGAGAACAGAGCTGGAAAGCAGGTTAGTGGGGGGGGGAGGGAATGGGGATTTTGCAGTATCCTTCCCCTGCCACGCCCACCAAGCTACACCATGCCCACCAAGCCATGCCCCTAGAATGAATAGTATTTTTTTTTAATTCCACCACTGGGATAAATCCTTCCATTCCTCCACTCAGAGCTGAAAAAGTTTCTTGGATGAGAAGCAAAACGTCTTCAACAACAACAACAACAACAACAACAACAAAAAAAAAAAAAACAAAACCCAGAAAGTCCAGTTGCCTCTTGGAAAAACATCTTTCTGTTATCAAAATTAACATGTTTGCTAAGTGATTCTGGCTTCCCTATAGTCTTAATAGTTAAAATTAAAAGACACAGGGATATGATGGAAATCAAATATATGAGCAGTCCTTGATTTACAACTGCAACTGAGCCCAAAATTTCACTTGGAAAGCAAGGGAGTTTTGCCCAATTTTATGACCTTTTTTGCTACAGTTATTAGATGAATCATGAAAGGTGTTAAGTTAATAACATGGTTGTTGTGAAGCTTTCCCCATTGACTTTGTACTCATCCGAAGTTCGCAAAAGCGGATCGCATGACCCCGGGACACTGCAACCATCATAAATAGGACTCCGTTTCTGATTCCGTGGGGAGGCTAAAACAGTCATGTGAAAAACAGGTCATAAGTCACTTTTCCCAATGTCATTGTAACTTTGTATGGTCACTAAATAAATAGTTGTAAGGTCAAGTATTCTCTAAACTTTCATTTTTTTATTGGTAGGAATATTGTGATGGAGGAATATTGTGATTCAGCCTTGCCCAAGCTCAGATGGACTATTCAAGTTGGACTATAATGACTCAAAATCTATAGGATCCATATCCTATATTGATCAAACTGACCAGGAATTGTAGAGTAACTCACCTGATGGTCAACTGATTGAATAGAATATAATAGAAAATATGAAATGGAATGGAATGGAATAGAATAGAATAGAATAGAATAGAATAGAATAGAATAGAATAGAATAGAATAGAATNTTGGATTGGATTGGAAGAGAAGAGAAGAGAAGAGAAGAGAAGAGAAGAGAAGAGAAGAGAAGAGAAGAGAAGAGAAGAGAAGAGAAGAGAAGAGAAGAGAATAAAATAGAAAATATGGAATGGAATGGAATGGAGTAAAGTAGAGTAGAGTAAAGTAGAGTAGAGTAGACTAGAGTAGAATAGAATAGAGTAGAGTAGAGTAGAGTAGAGTAGAGTAGAGTAGAGTAGAATAGAATAGAATAGAATAGAATAGAATAGAATAGAATAGAATAGAATAGAATAGAATTCTTTATTGGCCAAGTGTGATTGGACACACAAGGAATTTGCCTTTGGTCATATGCTCTCAGTATATGTAAAAGCTATAGGAGATAAATCATGATCATAGTCACCATAAAAATACTGTGCATTCATCATGAATCATAAGATACAACACTTAATCTATAGTCATAGGATACTCAATAAGCAACCAACATAAATCAGACTGAGAAACCAAATAAAACAATATAAATTGTAAAGATATAAGGAACAAAGTTATAGTCCTAAGTAGAAAAAGACATAGGTAATAGGAAGGATGAGAAGAATAATAGTAATGCAGCCTTACTAAATAGTTGGACAGTGTTGAGGGAATTATTTATTTAGCAGAGTGGTGGCATTGGGGGAAAAACTGTCCCTGTGTCTAATTGTTCTGGTGTGCAATGCTCCATAGTGTCGTTTTGAGGGTAGGAGTTGAAACAGTCTATGTCCACGATGTGAGGGATCTGTATATATTTTCTCAGCTCTCTTTTTGACTCATGCAGTATACAAATCCTCAATGGAAGGCAGGTTGGTAGCAATTGGTTTTTTTTCTGATTTTTTTTCCCTCAGATTGGAAAAGTTTCACTTATGTATATCAAGAGAATTAATGCAAACAAATTAGAGAGGAGGGGAAAATGTTTCTCCATCATAAGGGGGATTAGGCATACTTCATATTGCTTCACTAATACATTCTTAGGTAGTGCTTTGAGGAGGTCAGAGCCAGATAGTAATCAGGAAGGTTAGAAAAGTTAGGTAGAGAATGGAAAGCAGGAAGGCAGGCGGGCAGGCAGGCAGGAAGGCAGGAAGGCAAGCAGGAAGGAAGGAAGGAAGGCAAGAAGGAAGGAAGGAAGGAAGGAAGGAAGGAAGGAAGGAAGGAAGGAAGGAAGGAAGGAAGGAAGGAAGGAAGGAAAGAAGGCAGGCAGGCAGGCAGGCAGGCATGCAGGAAGGAAGGATATGGGAATGAGAGGCAGGAAGGGGGGAAAGGGGGGAAAGGAAGAGGGGAGAGAAGAAGGGAAGGAAGGAAGGAGGGAGGGAGGGAGAAGTAGGGAAGGAAAGAGGGAAATTACATTGCATGTTCCCTGCCTCTTTGAGTTTGTTAGCATGTTCTTTGCAATTATTATTATCTTTCTATATATATGCACCTTGTACAACACCTTTCTCTCGTTCTGATTCTTTTTTGCAATGAGCCTCTCTTATAAGCTTTTTCTCACAGCCATTATTCCCCCAAACATGTCTTTTTTATAGTTCTCATTAGCACAACGCAACGCCATTCTTTGACAGCCTATAACATAATTCTTTTCACTCTGTTAAAACCACCTTGGACATCTGCTTTCTCATCAGCTTCCCATTAATCCTGTTAATGGAATTCTGATAATACATACAGTATTTTCTATGAAAGATTTTTTTTTTTTCTATAGAGGTTTTGCTTTCTCCCTTCTTACATACTCAGTTTTTCCTCACCAAGATCCACTCTTGACAAAAACAGTGTGTCCCACAGTCAGGGCCCCTCATTACTCATTACAGTAAATTAATTATTCTTCACTAATCCTGCTGGTTTTTCATCATAAATCATCAGATCAATCCTGTTCTTAGTTTTATTGATTCTTTCATCACAGACATGATATGTATGACTAGGTTTGTGCTTAAACCACAGTCCAAACAACAGTCTTTTTCCTAAGCAGATATATTCCTGCCAACCCCATATCTATCTATCTATCTATCTATCTATCTATCTATCTATCTATCTATCTATCTATCTATCTATCTATCTATCATCTATCCTCTATATCCTCTACTAGCTATTATCTATTTAGTTATTTATCTTTATCTACCCCTTATCTATTATCTATCATCTATCATCTATCATTTCTATCTATCCATCCATCTATCTATCTATCTATCTATCTATCTATCTATCTATCTATCTATCTACCATCCATTATCTAACACTGTACTGAATATCATCTTTGTGATCCATTACCACAAGATGTAATGCTGGCTGCCAGCCTGGCTGGCTTCCCATAGGTTGGACTCATTCACAGGAGACCTGGAAATCTGTTTCCTTTCATGGAAGTGTGACTGCCTCTGAAGGTGATCCACACACCTCAAAGAGTCTCATGCAGACATTAAAGGCATGCAAAATGGATGAAAAATGGATGATTTCCTTCCTTCCTTCCTTCCTTCCTTCCTTCCTTCCTTCCTTCCTTCTTCTCCCCTCCCCCCTCTCACACATGGATGCACACAGACTCATCTCTCTCTCTCTCTCTCTCCCTCCCCCCTCTCTTTCTCTTTCTCTTTCTCTCTCTCTCTCGTATCTATCTATTTTTCTATCAATCATCCATTATCTAGTACTCTATTAAATGTCAACTTTGTGATTCATTACCACAAGACGTGATGCTTCCCATAGGGTTGGACCCATTCATAGGAGCCCTGGGAATCTGTTACCTATGATGGCAATGTGACTGCCTTTGAAAAGGATCCAATGGCACCCTGTTCATGTTTTTCTGATCTCCCCATCTACTGCACACATTACCATCCAACAGGCTCGCACTGGTTAAGCATACAAAACATGGCAACCTAGTACAAGGAAAGTAGCATTAAGTCATAACCACAGCAACACAAAAGCAATTTAAATCACCACGTCAAAAAAAAAAAAAAAGGCCACTCAATCAGCCCTCCCAAAGCTTTCTAACACAATTTTATTTTCACTAGCTTTCAAAAAGCTGTCAGGATCAGTGCCAAGCTGGCCTCAAGAGGAAAATTCTTCTCTTTTGTTGTTTTGTCTTGCCAAAATTCTCTTTATTTTTTTGGAGGAACTGGTTGGCTGTTACAAAGCCTCAGTGAGAAATGCCATGGAATACATACTAGATTGCTTATTTTTTTTTCCCCCTCAAAAGAATAATCAAAAGTGGAGTGGACTATTCACCTTTCATAGCAGTTCTAGGTCAGTGGACTCTTATATATGAACATAAGGACAGGAAAATAATGTGCAGTTAAGTAGGAATAGGAATGGATGTTGTAAAAAGGAGAGACATGATAGGCTGTGAGGATAAAAAGATCAAACGTCTGATGGAACTTTTTTATTAATACGTTTTGCTAAAAGGCATAAGTTTTCGTGAGATGTAACTCACTTCATCCGATGTGTAGATATGGGCTGTAGGGTGATTTGCAGATCAATTTATATATGATTCCTGTCCATTTTTAGATCTATATATTTGATCACCATAGAAGGGAATATTTGTAACTCAGAGCTGAACTGGTGATCTCTGAGCTTGGTGGTTTTCTTGTAGACATTTCATTACCTGACTAGGTCACATCATCAGTGCTATCATACTTCCTTGGGAACACTTATAAACTTTCCATAGTTAATTCTTTGTTGTTCCATATTTCTCACTTATATTTTTATAAATCATTACTAATAATTAAAAATGTTCCCTTTTAATTCTCTTGATCATTTTAATTCATTTATTTATTAACAAACATCCCACTGCATTACAATAAATATTTTATCCATCATCATATTTTCTAAAGTTATTTCTATTTGTAATATAACAAAGCTATCATATGTACCTTTGCAGAATCCCTTTTACAATTAAATTTTCACCCATTATCTCTAAACAAACTTATGGTTACAATCCTTATATCTTTTCCCTGTTTCTCCATTTCTTGTTTATGTCTTTTACAACTTCTTTTCCTTGCCTTCTTCCTGCTCTTCTTCTCCCTCCCCTTTTTACCCCCTCGTCTCTCTACTACTAACTCTCTCGTTTGTAATCCCCTCTTCTGTTGTTTTCTAATGTTATACTTATCTTTCAAATTGTTCTCTTTTTTTGGTTGTTTTTTCTAATCTTAAACCTTTCACTCTCTTTCCCCCCTTTTCTTTTTTCCCCCCACTTAAAATTATTTGATCATTAAAGATGGCTTCTTCTTTGTCCCAGTCTTCTTGTTCTGCAAGCGTTTCTTGTTGCTTCTTATAGTTCCAGATCTCCATTTCTAAGAATTGAAACATGAAGTCAAAACAACTTCTCCCTTCTTTTGCATCTTCTTTCCATTTTTAAAGTTCTGTTTTCAGTTCTTGTAAGAGTGATACCATTTTTAAAACTTTTAAACAATCACCCAGTTAATTTTAGTCATCTAGATGCAAAAACCAAAAATCACCAAATAATCCAAATAATCCAAGGCTGTTTGTACTTGCTTCTTTTTTCCACTTTCTCTCCCTGGGGTTCTATTATTTTGTTACCAAGTTTCCATTAAAATGTATCTTTGAGGAATCTTGTTAAAATTTCACTGTAAGTTCCTTTTAATTACAGTTCCATTCCTTAATTCCAGGCAGTCTCCTCCATTTTTCCAGATCCTGCCCTTCTATTCTTTTTTTTTCTCCTTTCCAGCTTTTAAAAACTTTTAAATGTCCAGAAATCTTTATTATCCCTTTGACTTTTATTTTCAGCTTAGATGCCTATTAATGTCAAAGTGGATTTTTTTTTTTTCAGTTTCTTGCTTAAGTCTCTTAGCTGTCAGTATAAGGAAGGGAAGAAAAAAAAAACTATTTTTTTCCCTTCTCTCTCTCCTTCGCAGCTTCAAAATTCTTTGGGAACAATGTTGTTAAGTTTAAATTCCAGGGTACCTTATTTGATGCTTTTGCTGTTTGACCCAGTCAACCAAAACTTTCTCTTCTTATCTTCCTCCTGCACATTCTTTTCTGGTCGAGTTCTCCTTTGTGGTGGCCATTTCTGACCACCGCTACAACCGCCTTCTGGAAAGGGAGTAATGGCCAGCTGGGGAGGAGAGATGCGGCTCTCCTCAACCCTGCAGGCAGTCTCCCCCCTCTTCACCACCTCTACGGGATGGCTTAGCCCCGAAACCAGTCAGCTCGGGGCACTCCAGTGGCAAGCACAGATCGAAGCCTCGCAGAGACAAAGTTTCGGTCTGTCACTGAAGAAGCTCAAACCGGAACCCCCAAAAGTTTGCATTCATTTTTGCGCACAACTTTCTGTAAACCACAAGTTCTGTCCTGAAATTTCTTTCTCACACACTTTTTAATTTGCAAATTTGAACCAAAAACCTCATTGGAAAAAAAAGAGAGAGAAAAAAAAAACATGAAATATGCACAAAAAAGAGACTCCATTTCAAAGAATGTCTGAACAATTTTGCTAAAAACGTGGAACACATAAAAGTCTTTTGCATCCTAAAACGTATGTGTGTGATTGACGCTGACACTAAATAATGAGGTTTCACAAATCTCTCTGAGGTGGATTACTCCAGATTTGCACATTTCTAACACATACTTTAAAGACACGGTCATTTAAACTGACTCAATTTATTTTCATTGAGGGATTTAAAGAAAGACACAACATGTGTGATATTTTTAAGACTTCTTCAGAATGCAAAAGTTTCTTTTAGAGGGAAAAAAACCCAACACAGACAAATCACGAATCATTTGAACCCCTGTCCATATTTTGTGGTCTGAATTAAGATATTTATTGACTGAATCCTACCAATCGATCAGCAGAAAAATAGAAGGGAGAAAAGCTATTTCATGGTTGGTTATTACAATGAAAAACATCTGCATTTCTTTGAAAAGGGACACGTTTAAAAACTATGATTAATGAAGTCATTGATTCGTTCCAATATCCATTAATTAATTGTTCTCAGACGATGGAGATCTAAAGAGCAAACTGATTGAGATTCTGGCATTAGCCTCTAGTGAGTGGGCATTGATTAGATTTGCAAGTTGCTGTTTTCCAAAGTTGAAAGTTCATGTTCACCAATGGCCTTCAAAAGATATTTTGAAAGCAATTTTTCTTTCATTAAACTGACCTGAGGAAGGAAAATACATTATTACTTCCTCTCTTTTCCTCCCTCCCTCCCCCCTCCCCCCTCTCTCTCATTTATTTAAATTATGTATGTTGTAAAGTATTGAGCATGGGTTGGAATAAGTGGAGACAGCCTCTGAACAGTGAACTTCAGCTCTTTATTTGCATAGTGACTTCTCGATTTAACAACAGTGAACTCTGCCTTATATAGG
>BHEV01003582.1:0-13469 GCA_004319985.1 Emydocephalus ijimae
GTCTGCGCTGGTAGGAACATCCCCGGTCATTGGCGGTACAGGGTGTCGGGTTTTTCGAAGCTGTGCGGCCGACTTCTTGGTAGCCTCATCCACAACCGCGTCGGCGATGGCGTCAGCAAGGCTGATGTTGCCTTTCGCTATCAGCTTGCTTTGTACCGTCGGTGCATCTAATCCCAGAACTATTCAATCTCTCAGTGCCTCTTCCAAGTCGGCGAACCTGCAGAGGCCACCCAAATTCTGGAGGTCCGCCACGAAATCAGCCACGCTTTCTCCCTTTCGTTGGTTCCTTTGATAAAACTCGTGGCGTCTCATGAGCGTAGGCACGGNTAACTGGAGACAGCTTTAGAACAGTGAACTTCAACTCTTTATTTACATTGTGCAAATAATAACAGTTAACTCTGCCTTATATAGGCACCTTTTGTATGATTCGACCAATAACAACTAGGAACGCTATTTCTAATAACCAATGGAAACTCTTAGGTAAAGACCAATCAGGTTCATTATAGCTGACCAATCCTGGTCGAGCTGCCTGATAACCAATCAGAAGTGCAGGGCCAGAACCCTGCACTTTACCTCAAGCTCAGACCTTTATTGCATTATTGTATACACAACAGTTTTGAGCTGTCACGCCATGTAATAGTTTGAAGTTCACCGTTTCACTGGCTCATCTCCATTATTCGCACCCATGCTCCAAACATAACACTGGCGATGAAGGTGGGATGTGGAGACGTCAGAGCTGACTGAACAACGAACACGATAACCGAACACGTGGCTGAAATCACACAACGGCGGAACCATGTCCAGCGGCGTCCTACCACCCGCTCCGTTCGACCCAGCGCAAGAAGACTGGGAGTCTTACATGAATCGTTTCCAAATGTTCTTGGAAACCAATAATTTGAAGGATGCCACGACCAGGAAGAAACGGGCGGTATTCCTAACGCATTGCGGGCCGACCGTATTCAAGATGGCCAAGGCCCTAGCGAAACCGGCTGAAGTGAAGGCTATGGATTGGGACATCCTCGAACCCCTACTGAGAGCCCATTATGCACCAACTATACCAAAGCTTGTAAGACGGCACGAGTTCTACCAAAGAAATCAGCGAAAGGGAGAAAGCGTTGCTGATTTCGTCGCAGACCTCCAAAACCTGGGAGGCCTCTGCGGATTCGCCGACCTGGAAGAGGCTTTGAGAGATCGAATAGTTCTGGGATTAGATGCACTAAATGTGCAGAGTAAGCTGATGGCGAAAGGCGACATCAGCCTTGCCGATGCCATTGCTGATGCTACTGCAGCAGAAGCAACCAGGAAGTCGGCTGCCCAACTGCGCTGCAATCGCGCTCCGGGACACCAATCGACCAGCGACATTTTACCCAAGTCAGAAGGACAGCTACTGACGACCTACCACGAGGACCTCTCTTCGTCATCAGACAGCGACGAAGAAGAGGTCCATCGACTGCGGTCCGATCAGGACCATTACCCGAAGTCCCAACACCCATGCTCTGGCTGTGGGGACAGCCATTCCAGGTCCGAATGCAAATTCCGTGACGTGCTCTGCCATGAGTGCGGGAAACGAGGCCACATCGGACGGGTCTGTAGAAGCTTCCTAGGACCCAGCCAGACCTCGAAGGGGGCTAACTATCGCCAATCGACAGGAAACCATCCTGTAAGGCGAGAACCAATAAACCACTCCTACAGAAACCAAACCTTAAATCGCCCCACGAAGCGAGAGGAAGCTCACCAAACTATCACTATCGGTCACGCCTCTTCCTTGGATGCCAAGAAAATCCGAATTAAAGTGGCCATCGAAAACTGGCCCTGCCAAATGGAAGTCGACTCCGGATCGTCTCTCTTCGATGGTCTCCTGGAAGACCCTCAAGCAACTCATCCCTACTATCCAGCGCCAAGACCTCCATTCCCAAAGACTCATACTTAAAGATTATCAGGGGAATAGGATTCCAGTCGTAGGATCCAGTCGAGTCCGGGTCTCGTTCAAAAACCACACAGCGTACTTACCTCTGACCGTGATCGACAAGGATCGGCCTAGCCTGTTAGGCCTCCAATGGTTCGCGCCACTCGGCATTGAAGTGGCAGGCATTAACCAAATTGACGGCAGTGACTGGGAGGAGGACCTTGTCCATGAATTTAGGGACGTCTTCACAGAAAAACTAGGCGAGTACAAGGGGACCCCAATATCGTTTAGCCTTAATCCAAAAATAGCTCCCATCCGCCTTAAGCCTCGTTGAGTTCCATTTGCCCTAAAACCGAAAATCGACGAAAATCGATAAATTAATAGCCCAGGGAGTGTTAGAGCCAACCGATCACTCTCCCAGGGAGACCCCAATCGTGATACCCATCAAGCTGGATGGGTCGATTAGAATTTGTGGGGACTACCAAGCCACCCTGAACCATGCCCTGCAGCAAAACGCATATCCGGTGCTGGTGGTGCAGCACCTTCTCCATTCCCTGGGGGGCGGAAAAGTCTTCACTAAACTAGACTTAGCTCAGGCATATCAGCAACTACCAGTTGATGAAAAAAAGGCACAGGCACAGACAATCGTTCCGCACCGAGGTGCCTTTAAATGTACCCGGCTCCAGTTTGGAGTGAGTGTAGCCCCGGGGATTTTCCAGAGCCTGATGGAAAGACTATTACAAGGGATTAAAGGCATTGTCCCCTATTTTGATGATGTGTTAATCGCTGCCCCAACTTCAAAAATTTTACGGGATCACTTAAAATTAGTTCTCCAGAAATTCAAAGACGCAAGTCTTAAAGTAAAGAAAAACAAGTGTAAGCTGTGTACAGATCGTGTTGAATTTTTAGGGTATTTAATTGACAGTCAGGGCATTCACCCTACCGATAGCAAATTGAAAGCAATAAAAAACGCTCCCAGACCCCGGAATAAGGCCAACCTCCAGGCGTTTCTAGGCCTTATCAATTTTTATAACGTATTCCTGCTGCACAAAGCGACTGTCGCTGAACCTTTACATCGCTTACTGGACAAAAAAGCAATTTGGGTATGGGGTCATAGAGAAGAGCAGGCGTTCCGTAATGTGAAAAAACTACTGACTTCGGACGCTGTACTAATGCAGTACAATGAGACTTTGCTGTTAACTATCACATGTGATGCATCACCTTTTGAAGTGGGCGCCATTTTGAGCCACGTATTGCCTAACGGTAGCGAAGCCCCTGTTGCCTATTTTTCAAAGACACTTTCAAAAACTGAGAGAAATTATAGCCAGATTGATAAAGAAGCCCTTGCAATTGTGTCTGCCGTTAAAAGATTTCATGAGTACGTGTACGGCCAGGCTTTTACTATAGTGACTGACCGCAAACCTTTCCTGGGAATAATAGCTGGAGATAAACCAACTCCCTACATTTTATCTCCCAGAATGACTCACTGGTCAGAATTCTTGGCTGCTTTTAATTATCAGCTGCAATACCGCCCGGGGAAAGCCATTCCCCACGCCGACGCATTAAGTCGAGCACCGCTTCCAGAGACTATCGACGACCCCGCGCCTACAGTGACAACGTTGCAGATCGAGGCACTTCGTACACCGCCATTAACCGCCCGTGATATCGCGAGAGAAACAAAACGCGACCCCACCTTAGCACGAGTCCTCAGTTGGGTGGAACGCAGATGGCCATTGGATCTATACCAGACGACTTCGCACCATTCAAAAGTCGACAAACAGAGTTGTTTTCTCAAAAGGTCTGTATCATCTGGGGCGATAGAGTCATTATCCCAGAGCGACTTCAACAAGCAGTACTGAGAACCTTGCACGATGGCCACCCCGGCATCGTGCACATGAAAGCCCTTGCACGCAGCTACGCGTGGTGGCCAGGCATCGACAAGCAAATTGAGACTTGGGTCAAAGCTTGTCATAGATGCCAAGAAGCAACGCCCCACCAAAGGCAATCCCAACCGAATGGGAGACACCGCGGGGACCCTGGTCCCGTATCCATCTGGACTTTGCTGGGCCCACCAAAGGCCACACCTTTTTGTTAACCGTCAACAACTACTCGAACTGGCTCGAAATCCACCGAATGAGGAACACGACAACCGAAGCGGTCATTAAGAAACTGGAAAGACTGTTTGCAACCCACGGATTACCAGACGTTTTGATATCTGACAACGGGCCTCAATTTACCGCGCTGTCCTTTGAACAGTACCTGGCGGACCGCGGTATTCGACATGCGCTGACTTCACCTGCTCATCCTGCGGCCAACGGAAGGGCCGAGCGCATGGTTCAATTCATCAAGAAAACGCTACAAAAAGTGGACTATGACAACATCGAAGAAAAGATAAACCGAATCCTCTTTTTACAGCATATCACTCCGCACAGCGTCACCAACAAAACTCCTGCCGAGCTGCTAATGGGATGAAAACTCCGCTCCCACCTCGACCGGTTACACCCAGCATATGAACTGGAGAAACCACACGGATCCAGCGGCCGATGCCGTACCTTCCAGGTAGGCGACTTGGTGTTCGCTAAGAATTTATCGGGCAATCCGTTGTGGATAGAGGCGACTGTGGTCCGTGTAACCGGCCCAAGGTCATATCTAGTACAATGCCATGACGATAAACTATGGAAGCGCCATATCGACCAACTACGATCAAGGTTGCAGCCAGGGATCTCCGAGTCCCCTGATGACCAAACTGAGGGGTGAGGAGGTACCGAGGAAGATGAACTTGAAGTAGCAGAAAACCTTTTTGAAAGGAATGATAGCAGAATAGAAACACGTGAAGAGGAATCAGGGATGGGAGTGAGCTCGCCTCATGGTGATACCAAAGTTGTTGGTGACAACGAAAATTTGAACTCAGAGTCAGAGGCACCCCTTTCACCAAACATCGGCCTACCTCAACAAGAGTGCAGCCAAATACCGGGCGCACAACGAAAATCAAATAGACTAAGAAAACAACCGTCCTACCTCAAGGACTATGTAACCGCACCCCGTAAACGGAACCCGGGGGGAAGGGGTGTTGTGAATGAATAAATGTGTTAATAAAGTTATCAAGAGCTTAAAGTCAAGTGCAGGGTTCTGGCCCTGCACTTCTGATTGGCCGTTAAATGGCGAGATCAGATTGGTCCGTTCAGGAGAATCTGATTGGCCATTAATGAGCCTTTCTCATTGGTTAATGGAGTTAGCACTCCCTGGTTTTCATTGGTTGAATATCTAATAAGTTGCCTCTATAAGGAAGGCTATCGCAGCCGTTGTTTTGAGCTGTCACGCCATGTAATAAAGAATTTGAAGTTCACCGTTTCACCGGCTCGTCTCCATTATTCGCACCCATGCTCCAAACATAACAACTTTTTTTTTAACCCAATGTTCCTTGCAAGCAATTTTACTTCAGCTAAAACTTAGCATCGAAATAGTGCTTCCAGTTTTCTCAGCTCAAACATCCAAATTGGTCTTTACACCAAATTAAGTGTTCAGACAGGATCAATCCTTCCCCCAATCTTTGAAAGACACCAGTTGGCTCCTGCATACCCATTAAAGAAGAAATAGAAATTGGCTTTTCTTAAAGAAGAAATTTAATTTAATTGTTTAATTTAAATACTAATATATATCAGATCCATGAGCCTGAAACAGGGCCCATGAGTCATAGGTAACAAATACTATACTGAGAAAAAAACACCAAGCTTGCTTATTTTCATCTTCACAAACACTTTAGCATTTTCCTGCATTTTAACATGATAGTATTTTATTATAGCATTGTTTTTTTGTGCTGTTAAATCATATTGCCATAACTTAGTAGAATAGTCCCCCAACTATATAACGAGCAGCTGTTAGTTTGGTTTAATGCTATTATTAGTGATCTGCAAACTGAACTTTACACACACACACACACACACACACACAAATGGGCTATGTAAATAAGCTTGGGAGACAGAAGAGCAGCAACCTGAGCGATGGTTTGACAACCTATCTCAGCCCACAGAAGGAATGGGGATGGAGAAAGCATCTCAAGGGCCCTTCCTTAATTCTCTGAAAACTAAAGGCAAGGGAGCAGAGAAGTACTTTCAAATTTGCATGATTCTGTTCCCGTGGCCTTATTATAAAGGTAGTGTTAGAATACTTTTAGTTTCCTGTCTAGATTACATTGAAGGGCTGATTGACATCCAGACACAGCAATTACAACAATTGGTTAGCTATTATAAATATGTTTATTGGATAAATATGTTAAATGTTGTTTTATTCATTTTTGCACCTTCTCTAAGTCATAATTCCTTCAAATGGAACGAATTTTAAGCAAATTTCTAACTCTTAAAAGTAGTGGATTCTATAATTGCAGAGAACATCCACCATAAAGATGACTAATAATATCTTAATCAACCCAATTCATTTCAAAATTAGACATACTCTGAATTTATACACTGTTTGGTTTTATGATAATAAATAATGTGGCTTTCAGGAGATTGGGTATTGCTCCCTTTGAAGACGTAGTGAAGCAGTGCTAAATCTTTTGGTTTCTTATAAATGGCTTTTCTTCAACATCTGCTGTTTATTGTGAAATGAGGTGATTTTGGTTTTTACACAGCTAAATTTTTCCTTGAGTATCATTGACATTTGCGTAATTATCACATTTCACTTAACCACCCCCACACCAGCCCTACAGCTTGGGCTAAAAAGAAGTGAATCATTTTGAAAAATTTCCCATGGATGACTGAAAATATACAAAGCTAAATTCTTCTATTTGTAGGTAACTATTTTTAGAAGAATCTAAGGAACTTCAGATCTGCAGGACGATCAACCCAAGAGAGGTAAGCCAAGTTTTTTTTTGTTTTTTGAAAGCCCCACAAGTTTGTTTGTTTTTCAGGCTCTTGTGAATATAAAAGAGAATTCCTCTTAAAAGTTGTATATAAGATGTTTCAAAATCTATTCAGGTTGTTATAACAATAATTATACCAGCAAGGAAATATTATGAATAGACTGGTAGAATTATTTTAAAAAATGTTTAAGCTCATGGCTCCGTCAGGTAGATCTGAGGCTTTTCAGCAGCAGATTGGTAAATTTAGGAAGGGTACCACAATACCCATATTCAATTGTCTTTAATGAAATTTAAACCTATTCACATATTTTTGCTAATCTTGCACCTGAGCAGGAATCTGCCCTGAGCAATGATTAATAAAATATTGTAGGTCTTATATAGTAACTACAGTATAACAGATGTATATGCAAGAAATGCATGATGGAGATGAGCAAAACCCAGAAACTACCAGTAACTACAGATAGTCCTAGATTTATGACAATTAAGCCCAAAATTTCTGTTGCTAAACAAGACACTTGCTAAATTAGTTTTGCCCCATTTTAGGACCTTTCTTGCCACAGTTGTTAAGTGAACCACTGCAGTTCCTAAATTAGCAGCATGATTATTAAATGAATCTGACTTCCCCATTGACTTTGCTTGTGAGAAGGTCACAAAAAGTTGACCACATGACGCCAGGACGCTGCAACCATCATAAATATGAGTCAGTTGCCAAGTGCCTAAAATTTGATCATTTAATCAGGAGGACACTGCAACGGTTGTACATATGAAAAATGGTCATGTCAGTTTTTTCAGTGCCCTCGTAATGGTTGCTAAACAAACTGTTGTAAGACGAGGACAATCTGTACATCCTATTAAGGAGGAGAGAGAGCATGCGGTCTGTAATTATGTGTTCCTGAGGGGGAAAAAGAAGGAATTGACTTGAGATTGGCACTCTTTTAGACAAAAAGCAGGCAAAGTGACAAAATGGGAGGCACAGAGGAAATCTTTAGCTCTCCACATCACACTGTCCCCTTGTGGTCAGTAAGTCATGTAGTGCTAAAGCGGCATCAGATTCCTCCCTCCAATCAGTGCAGTGCAATACAGTGAAGGTGTGTGACAGTGGGCTCAACATATCTACAGGAAAGACAGGTTTAGGCCTAATCTTCACCCCTAGGCAGAGAAATCAGAATGAGTGAGCAGTCTTTGGCAGCTGAATGCCTTTTATTCACTTTTGTTGCGTTCTTTGGTCAGTGGGGCACTTGAGTGAGAACACAGAAGCTACAAGAGCCAAGGGGTTGCAGTGAAGCCTCAGCTGGTAGTAGAAAAAGTGTTGACTTGTAACATGGTCTTTGCCTAGACAAACTAGCACCAGATGTTAATGTTTAATATTAACATGCGGGTCCAAAAGACACCATATTGCAAAGGCTGTGTGTAGAAATGCACACTAGAACTATTGACGTCAGAGACAGAGGGATCCAAAGAAGCTAGAGGACACTAATCCATTCTCCAGATGTTAAAGACAGAGAAGGCTTTTCATAAGGGAAGTTGTGCCACACGTTTCAGAGAAATGGTGCTCAGATATCCTGACTGCAAGTATATGAAAGAGATTAACTGCTTCCAAACAAGCACACAAATAAATTCTGTTTGTATATAGAAGGTTGTAAGAATTGGTATCAAAATTACTCTGGGTACCTGATGGTTTGCCACTGATTGTTTAGAAATCTGAGCATAATGAGGCTGAAGATCTATGTACCTACTGCCGTTGATTTTCCCCCCAAAAGGAATCAGGCATCTGAAATAAGACCACTGGATGACAAGCAGTGGATGCAGAGAATGTTTTGCCTCTTTTACCAACATGATGTAGCCCTGATCCTGGGCACATACTTGTCAGATTAAAATGATGTTCTCCAACTGTGCTCTAACCAATGTTTCTGATGTTTCATGTCCTAGAGCAGCGGCTGTTAAATTGGAATAATTTGGGCAGATCCTGGGACAATGAAGCAATTGCTTGTTTATGGGCCAAAGATCCAGTTTAGGATTGCTGCTGCTGAATTTTTCAATAACCAAATCTGTTTTTTATATATCTGTGTACAAAATAATAATGTCAAATAATGACATTATTTGAGATTGGGAAAATAGATTATTGGATCAAACAATTTAATAACTGTGATCCTAGAAAAGCCTCAGAAAATCATCGACACCCTTCCCCCAAAAGTGCCCCAAAACTGGCCAGTGGTAAACCAGATTCTTGGTGGATATGCCTGTCAGATTGTGGGGGGGGAACCTCAAGAACCTGGTTAAAATCATCTGGATCCAGAACTCCAGCCCTGGTGGAGATCAGGCATGATAATCACTCGCATTTGGACCATGAAATGCTCTGGCCCCCACAAAGGGATGGTGACAGTACTCTCATATTCAGATCATACAGCTGCTACTCTAAAATGAAAATAGGGTCTAATATCTGTGTATCAGATCAGTGATTATCTAGATAGGCTCATGGTTATCATGGAGACTATAAACGTCTGGACTCTACTAAACTGAATCTCCAATGTATGGAAGTTGAAGTCATTCAAAACCACCAGACGGGAACTTGACCACCAACCCAGGGACCAGATGCGGGAATGGTCTGTCAATAATCCTTATAACCACATACACCATCTAGAGATGAACTGAAGAACATATTACCCTTACAGAGATACATTACCCCCTTGCTGTAATATACTGGCACATGAATAAAGTATTTTTTATATAGTTTCATCCCAGGAGAAATAAAACATCATATAAGGCTGTTCTCATGCAAAGATCTAAATTTCACCGGCCCATTTTAATTTTGCCAATTGCATACTGCCTCAATAACACATTCCTGTAGATTTTTATTGCTATTTCTTGCAAAGGTCCCATGAGAGCTACAGAGATATAGATCATAATGAGAAAGGAGGAAATTAAAAGGGAAACAAAGAAATTCCTTTGCCCTGTATGATCAAGAGTCAAGACCATCAAAGCATTAATGTTGAAAAGAAAAGCTGATGCTATATTCCAAGGGTCTTCAAACTTGGCAAGTTTAAGACTTGTGGACTTCAACTTCCAGAGTTCCTGCAGGAGGAATTCTGGGAGTTGAAGTCCACAGGTCTTAAAGCTGTCAAGTTTGAAGATCCCTGCTACATTCTAATCTTCTTTGAAGGGAAAGAATTTGTAAACTGGATATTTGAAACACTAGTAATTATGGGGCCAAGATGGCAACAACTAGAATTTCCAAATCCAATGCTTTGTATTAGCAACTTAAAGCATTGCATTTAAAGCAAAATCCTAAAAGGTAGTTGCCTCATGCCAAGCAAGGCAGTTCCAGTTTGTTCTGGCTCAAGTAGCCAGTCTTTATAACTAGAAGGAAGAGCCCTCTGGGGTTACAGGGCCCTTTTCAGTTCCTGCCTCATGTTTCCTACATTTCTAATCGAGAATGGGTTGATTCTTAACAGAGATCTTGTTAAATCTACAATTCTATGGGTGGTTGTTATTTTCTTCTTCTCTCTCTGCTCTTTGACATCCCATCATGAATATGGAATCTTAAGTGCCACATTGTAAAATTCATAGGAGAGGAAATGGAGGTAGCTCACCTGCCAAAGAGAGAATGGTCATAGTGATGAGATGCCCAAGCAGGACATGTTTATTCACCTGTCTTTTGTAGATGGCTTGATGTTATGTTATGGTAGATGATGCCAATATGCACACCCCACCAAATACTTAGCTTTAATTATCTGGCCCAAGGCCTCCAGTCAGCTGACTTTCCAGATTTGCATGAACATCTTCTCTTTTTTCCCCCAATCCTCTTTATTATTATGGCCCAGAGTCCCTCAGTGGTGAGGTAGGTGTCCTATAAATTTAATAACTTCGTTTTCTCTTGAGAGCTGAAGGCCATTTATATGGGTTTCCCCTTCATTTCACACACTGCAATGATGTTGGATGTAGGTTGGACTGAGAGAGTCTCCTTGGTAAGCTTTATAATTGAATAAAAAGTTGAACCTGGGTTCTCTCAATCCAGATCTAGAACCCTCATTATTACACTGAACTTTGGGGTACCTCTTACATGTAGCTCTTATTTCTCCCAGACTTTCACAGCATTTGTTTTCTGCTACATACTAATGGCACTCACCACCAAGGATCCATGTCGATCTTTGGCAGGACTTCCTTGTTGTTTGTTGAGGTTGTAGGTTATCTCCACATCAGAATTGTGTGCTTAAGGAGAAAGAGCTCTAGCAGCCAGCAAAAAAATCTCCCAGCATTCCCAGCCAGCACGACTAGCGTTGTTTGGTTGTTTGAGAAAAAAGAATAGCAGTGTTAAAAGATTTTAGAGAATAACTGGAGGTGAAAGTATGCACTGCTGACAATGCAAGTGGATCTTTCTTTCCCTTTTAGCAGCCAGAGGTCTGCTCGCTATGAAGGCTAAAAACTGACAGCTCCATTTATTTTCATTTTGAGAAGAGAAAGGCATGAAAATTGTGGTGGTCACCTTAAAATATGTGCCAGTTAAGAAAAACAAAGATTGCCTCCCCAGTTCCTCCCAAATTCAGTGCAGCTTTGTATGCAGTGATAAGGCTGCATCTATTATTCAGCCTTTTCCCCCAATGTTGAGACTGAACCTTGGGCACCCAAAGCCTTCTCACTGATGTTTTAAGCAAGACAAAAATCAGATTTGAGATCTAAGCTGAAACATGTTGTTATTCTTTCTTGGTGAAGAAAAGACAGGCATGTTTGATGACTCTGTCCTGATCTGCTTCAATTTCTGAGAGAATATACTGGCTTGGGACAGAGTAGGCCTTCCTTCTTGGAGGTCTGTTTCATATCAGTGCTTATCAGTGAAGCCTTTTCATGCCACAAGCAAGTTGCTTCATGCCAGGCCTGTCTGGAAAATAACTGGTCAGTTTTGCAATTTGCAGGGCCTAAAGAAGTCCCACCCTGGGGAAATCACCACAAAAAAACCGGAATGACCATTACTTTAACCTGACTCTGGAGAAGAACACCATTTATGGAACTTGCTCTGTGGAACTTGCTTTGCTCCTGAACTTTACTTCAAAGCTGAAACTTTAAAATGTGTGGACTTCAACTCCCAGAATTCCCCACCCAGCATGGATGGCTAGGAAATCCTGAGAGTTGAAGTCCACTCATCTTAAAGTTGCCAAAGTTGAGAAACATTGGTTTAGAGAGTTTGCATCCAGATATAGCTCCGGGGGATTGTGGCTTCAGATAACCCATCAGAGGAGGACAGGTAATTTTTAGGATATATTCAGCATCGGGGAGAGAACTCCATGTTTAGAGAACTGCAAGGTATAAGCTGAGAAAGAGAGCCCTGCTTCAGTTTCCGTTTGTTGCTACAATGGTCAGAGTGATAAAAGAGTGCGGTTTCCTCTTCAGCATGTGAGAGCTAGGAAAGGCAGACTTCTGACTTTGTGGGTCAGCCTCTGTCTGAAAACATGTCCATTCTGATGGCGTCCTCTGCTCAGCTTACCCCTTCCCCAGTCCATCCCAGCATGGAGCCTGAGAGTGAGACCCCAATGACGGGAAACCCCCAAGAAGACAGCAGAAACGTAGGTGGTGGTGCTTAACTGCAATCAGTCTTTTTTTCCCCTCCTCCTTTCTCTTTCACATTCTGCTTTAATTTGAAAATATGATGTTTAGCAGGGCCTTAGATACCATAACAGTTATTAAGCTGCTTTCTTGGTTTGACCTCTGAAATAGTATACAAAAGTCTGCGGAGGTGGCTGTACTCATGTCATGACTTGCCAAAAACTGTTCAGCAAGGCTCAGAACAGAATGAAGACCTGCTCCAATACCGTAGCTTTGCTGGTTCCTATCCAGAGAAGGACTTTTTTTTTTTAGCAAAAAGAAACAACATGCAAACTTGAAGGTTGAAAATACGATCAATCCAGACAAATATGGAAAAGAACAACAGAGCTGGAAATAACTTTGAAGGTTTTCTAGCCAACCCCCTGCTGGAGCAGGAGATTCTATTATACCATTTCAGACAAATGGTTTTCCAGTCTCTTCTTAAAAACTTCCACAACTTCTAGAAGCAAGTTATTTCACTGATTAATTGTTCTATCTTCTTAGTTCTTTCCTTGATTAGTTCCCAACTGTTGCATCTTGTTCTGCCTTCAGGTGCTTTGGAGAGGAGGTTTTGCAGATTCACACTCCATTGTATTTTGTATTTATATTATTAACCACTATTAAACATTTTCTGACTGTGGAATTCCTCTGAGAAGTTAACTTCCTCTCCCAATGACTGATAAATAGTGACTAACTTGCCCAGGGCCTTGTTAGTTACTCTCATCTTAGTTTGCATATTGCTCTAAATCATAATTTAACTATGATGTATCAAATAAACCACAAAGGGATTAGAGAGCATGCCTCTTAAGCAGTAAGCCATAATTTGCAAGCCACGTAGTTCATACAAAATAACTATAATCAAACCACATTCTATCTTTGAATGAAAGCTGAACTCTGTGTTCATCAAACAATTTTATGGCCAGCCTATTTGATCATCATTCTCTTAAACTACTGATTTCTGAGGTGGAAAAGATAGAAATTGGAAGACTAGCTTTAATTCAAATTTGGGCTTTTAACTATTATTCAGAAAGCAAAACATAATCTGTATATTGTTTAGCTTTAACATTTCTTTCTCTCCAAATATCTTTCAAGGTTAATTCATCTGTCATTTTAAAAAAAGATTTA
>BHEV01003583.1:0-14233 GCA_004319985.1 Emydocephalus ijimae
CAGTAATTGTTCATGTTGTTTTTTAATGTGTACTTCTTGTAAACAAATTATATCAAATTTTAACTTCTCTAATTTGTGAAATTTTTTTCTTCTTTTGGTAGCTGAGATCAGTCCATTTATATTCATAGAAATCAGTTTTTTTTCCTCCATGTTTTGTCCTGACCCTGGTGCTTTGAAGAATAATTTGACCCCCTCTTCTTTGTGGCAGCCCCTCAAGTACTAGAACACTGACATTATGTCACCCCAATTCTTCTTTAGACTAGCCAAACCCAAATACTGCATTCTTTATATGTTTTAGTCTCCAGGCCTTTGATCATCTTAGTTGCTCTTCTCTGAATTTTTCCAAAGTCTCAACATCTTTTTTGTAATATGATTATCAAAATTGGTTCCAATATTCCAGGTGTGCTCTTACTAAGGTTTTATAAAGCAGTACTTACGAAGGTTTTATAAAACAGTACTTTACGTGATATTGATTCTATGCTTGTGTTTATACAACTCAGGATTGTATTAGCTTTTTTGGTGGCTGCTTATGTTGCTGGCTCATATTCAAGTGACCATCCATTAAGATTCCAAGGTCCCTCTCACAGTTATTGTTTTTTAGCCAGGTCTCATCTTTTTTCCTGCCTAAATATAAAACTGCTTTTCTCTGCATTGAAATTTATTTTGTTGGATAGGGCCCATTGTTCAACTTTGTCAAGATCTTTTTGGACCCTGAGTTTGTCTTCTGTGGTGTTGGCTAGAATCATCTGCAAATCTGATGACTTCCCCTTCTATTCCATCATCTAGATCATTTATTAAGATATTGAAGAGTACTAGGCCTAAGACAGAACCTTGTAGTACCCCACTACTTATTTCTCTCCATGTAGTACCATTAAGGACTACTTGTTAAATATGGTTTGACAGCCATCTACAAATCCATCTGGTGATAATGTTATCTATTCCACATTTTTCTAGTTTACCAAGAAGTAGGTTGTGGTCTACTTTGTTAAATGCTTTACTGAGATCTAAATATACTGTGTCCGCAACATTTGGCTAGTCTATTAATTTAGTGACTTTATCAAAGAATGAGATAATATTGGTTTGGCATGATCTGTTTTTAACAAACCCATGCTGTCTACTAGTTATAACTTTATTTGTTTCTAGTTGTTTGCAGATCTGTTTTTTTATTATCTTTTCCAGAATCTTTCCAAGTATTGATGTCAAACTGATTGGTCTGTAGTTTCCTGGGTCTCTTTTTCCTTTCTTGAACCTGGGAATTACATCAAACCTTTCCCATTTATCAGGTACTTACGCAGTCCTCCAGGATTTTTGAAAGATGTGGTACAATGATTCTGAGATAACATTTGCCAGATTCTCCAGAACTCTGGAATATAATCTGTTAGGACCCAATGATTTATATTAATCAAGATCAGATATGTGTTTTCTTATCATTTTTTTTTTGCTTATTTTAATTTTTATTTCTACTTTGTTTTTTACAATAGTTTTTTTTGGGTACATTGGGCTATAATTTCTTTTTTCATGAAGACTGATGCAAAGAATGAGTTAAGCAGCTCTACTTTCTCCCTATTGCCTGTTACTTCCTTGACATCTTTTCTCTTTAGATAGAACTCTAATCTGTAATGCAGATGTTTAAAAGCTAGTGGTAAATGGACTATATGTAATTAACTCACAGATAAGTGCCTAAATTAATCTCACAGGTGGGCTGGGTTAATATGTATGAACCCAACTGAAAAAGTGCTGTGTCATCACATACAATGATATTAAGAATTCTGTCTAATATCCACCTGAAACCTAATAGGCTGTATTTTTGCTTTAGTGACTATTCTTATAATAACAGATATATTGTTTATTAATTCTTGGACTCAATGCAAGTTGCAATATTTTCTTTTGCTATTTTACTTGTATTCATTGCTATGCTCACACAGTTCCAAAATACACCGAATAATCCCTATTTTGTATTAATATTCCTATAAGCTTTAAGTATGAATTAGCATGCAGTCAAAGATAATGTGCAATACTTTGTTATGTGGTAGTTGAAAGACTTGTCTGTATTGATCTCTGGAGATAACCGCTATGCTAGAAGTATCAGAAGGTGCAATAAAAAGTATAAGTAACTCAATTCTACATTTATTCTTCCCACATGAAATCAATAGGTCATATTGTTTGGAAAGCATTATATGGACTTAATCTGCAATCATCCCTGTCAGACTTAAGACATAAACCTATTTTCATAATTAGGCTTGCCAAAGTAAAAGTTCACATATGAGTGTGAGCTGTGAGCCAGGAAGTGCTTCATTTAAATTTTGTTGCTGCTAAGTACCTAGCAGACAAGATAACTCTTTTTTTTTTCCAGACAAGCTTAAGGTGGTACGATAAAAGTATTTCTGCATTTGCCTTCTATCTTTAATAGGGTTGTTCTTACAGCATCTTATTTTAAATAAATCGTTCTTCCAGTACTTCATTTGTGGGATGTAGGGGGTACAAACCTATGCTATTCCACACCTTCATAGAAGGTGACTGGTCCTCAATTATGGAAACAAAATATTATGAACTAATAAAACGCTTAAATAAAGTTTTATCAAACCTTTAGAAAAAGCAGGGTTCTAATCCTGCACTTCTGATTGGCCGATAATAGCGATATCGGATTGGTCCATTCAGGAGAATCTGATTGGCTGTTAACGAGCCACTCTCACTGGTTAAAGGGGTTAACACTCCATGTTTCTCATTGGTTACTAGATCAGCAGCCTGCCCTACAAAAGGGCTGCTGCTGCCCTAGGTTTTTGCTCTGTTCAGAATGTTTAATAAAGAGTTGAAGTTCACTGTTCACTGCCTCATCTCCGTTCCTTGCACCCATGCGCAGAACTTAACACTGGCGATGAGGGTGGGATGCGGAGATGTCAGAGCTGACTGAACTCTACAGAGCACCAAACAGAGCAAGTGGCTGAAGACACATTGACAGTGGAAACCATGTCCGGCAGCGCCATACCACCCACTCCATTTGACCCGGCACAAGAAGACTGGGACTCGTACATGGACCGGTTCCAGATGTTTCTGGAGACCAACAACTTAAAGGATGCCACTACAGGAAAAAAGCGAGCGGTATTCCTGACCCACTGCGGACCTGCCATTTTTAAGATGGCCAAGGCATTGGCGAAACCGGCTGAGGTGAAATCCATGGACTGGGACGTCCTCGAGCCCCTCCTACGGGCCCACTATGCACCTACCATACCAACGCTTGTCCGAAGACATGAATTTTACCAGAGAGACCAGCAGAAAGGAGAGAGCATTGCAGATTTCATCACGGATCTCCGGAACCTGGTAGGCCTCTGGGGGTTCACCGACCTCGAAGAAGCTCTGAGAGACCGAATAATTCTGGGATTAGATGCACCACATGTGGAAAGTAAGCTGATAGTGAAAGGTGACATCAGCCTTGCAGATGCCATCGCTGACGCTACTGCAGCAGAAGTAACCAGGAAGTCGGCTGCCCGAATGCGCCGCATCAACGCACCACTCCGCCAACTCGCCAGCGAAACCTCACCTCGCCTAGAGAGACACACAATGGCAACCCACCACAAGGACCTCGAATCGTCATCAGAAAGTGATGAGGAGGAGGTAAACCGGCTCTGGTCTGAATGTGACCAACGCCACCAGCGGAATCAAAGACTACAGCACCAATGCGCAGGTTGTGGGGCAAACTACCCGCGATCAGACTGCAAATTCCTCGACGCGCTCTGCAACTTTTGTGGGAAAAGAGGCCACATCGGAAAGGTCTGTAGAAGCAAGCAAGGATCCAGCCCACTTCAGAGGGAAACCAACTACCACCAAACCACAGGGAATCGTCCTGTGAGGCAGGAACATTTGAATCACCAATGGAACAACCACTCCTACAGAAATAAACCACTGGCCAATTCAAGGAAGCGAGAAGAGGCTCACCAAACCATTACAATTGGTCACACCTCATTACTAGATGCAAAGAAGATCCGAGTGAAGGTCGCCATCGAAAACCAGCCCTGCGTGATGGAAGTCGATTCAGGATCGTCCCTCTCAATGGTTTCCTGGAAGACCCTTAAACAATTAATCCCTGCTGTCCAGTGGCAAGACCTCAGAACCCAAAGAATCATACTCAAGGATTATGAAGGGAACCGAATTCCGGTTGTTGGATCCAGCCTAGTCCAGGTCTCATTCAAAAATCATACTGCATCTTCACCATTGACCGTTGTCGACCGTGATCGGCCTACCTTGTTAGGCCTTCAATGGTTTGCTCCACTTGGAATTGAGGTAGCCGGCATTCACCAAACCAGTAGCAACGACTGGGAGGAGGCCCTCGTCCAGGAATTCCAGGACGTCTTTGCAGAAAAACTAGTCGAGTACAAGGGGACCCCGATATCATTTAACCTTAACCCTGAAGTAGCCCCCATCCACCTTAAGCCTCGTCGGGTACCTTTTGCCCTTAAACCAAAGATTGACGAGCAGCTTGATAAATTAATAGCCCAGGGTGTTTTAGAACCAACAGACCACGCTCGTTGGGAAACCCCAATCGTAACACCCATCAAACCGGATGGATCGTTAAGGATTTGTGGGGACTACCGGGCCACCCTGAATCACGCCCTTCAACAGAACACTTACCTGGTGCCGGTGGTACAACACCTTCTCCATTCCCTGGGGCACAGAAAAGTCTTCGCTAAATTGGATTTAGCACAGGCGTACCAACAACTGCCTGTAGATAAAAAAAAAACAACAGAGGCACAAACAATTGTTACACACCGAGGCGCCTTTAAGTGCAACCAACTCCAATTTGGAGTTAGCGTAGGCCCAGGGATTTTTCAAAGTTTGATGGAGAGACTCTTGCAGGGGATCAAAGGGGTCGTACTATACTTTGATGACGTTTTAATTGCTGCCTCGAATAGAGAAATACTAGAAGAGCATCTTAAATTGGCTCTCCAGAAATTTAAAGACTCCGGCCTTAAGGTTAAAAAAATAAATGTCAACTTTGTACAGATAAAGTAGAGTTCCTGGGGTACCTAATCGATAAACAAGGCATTCACCCCACCAATAGCAAACTAAAAGCAATCAAGAATGCCCCAAGACCCAGAAATAAGACTGATCTCCAAGCTTTTCTGGGGCTCATTAATTTTTACAACATCTTCCTGCCCCACAAAGCGACTGTAGCTGAGCCCCTACATAGACTTCTCGACAAAAATTCTACATGGTTCGGGGGCCACCGAGAGGAGGATGCGTTCCGACAAGTGAAAAACTTATTAACCTCAGATGCTGTTTTAATGCAGTATAACGAGACTTTGCCTTTAACAATTACATGTGACGCATCACCATTTGGAGTAGGAGCCATTTTGAGCCATGTGTTACCAAACGGTAGTGAGGCCCCTATTGCCTATTTTTCAAGGACCCTATCAAAGGCTGAACGTAACTATAGTCAAATCGATAAAGAGTCTCTTGCTGTTGTATCTGCTGTGAAACAGTTTCATGAATATGTATATGGACGAGTTTTTACTATTGTTACCAACCACAAACCTTTGCTGGGAATTATAGCGGGAGACAAGCCAACCCCCTATATATTATCACCTAGAATGACTCGCTAGCCAGAGTTTTTGGCTGTGTACAACTATAGACTGCAATACCACCTGAGGAAAGCCATTCCCCATGCTGACGCACTGAGCCGTGCACCACTTCCTGAAACAGTCGATGACCCAGCTCCAACCCTTACAACACTCCAGATTGAAACGCTACATTCACCGCAGCTAACAGCTAGAGACATTGTGATCGAAACAAAACGCGATCCTGTCTTAGTGCGAGTTCTTAGCTGGGTCGAACGGGGATGGCCAGTAGAACAAACCCCTGATGACTTCACCCCCTTCAAGAACCGGCAAACAGAACTTTTTTCGCAAAAAGGCCGCATCCTATGAGGGGATAGAGTCGTCGTCCCAGAGTGGTTACAACAAGCAGTATTAAAAACACTGCATGAGGGTCACCCCGGCATCGTGCGTATGAAAGCACTCGCACGAAGCTACACGTGGTGGCCGGGCATCGACAAACAGATCGAAGCCTGGGTAAAGACTTGTTTAAAATGCCAAGAAGTTAGCAGTGCCCCACCTAAAGCAACTCCAACAGAATGGGAAACACCCCGGGGTCCGGGGTCCCGCATCCACATTGACTTTGCGGGACCTACTAAGGGACATACGTTCCTCCTAACAGTGGATGCCTATTCCAACTGGCTCAAGATCACGAAATGAAGAGTACTACAACCGAGTCCATCATACGGAAATTGAACAGGCTATTCTGACGCATGGACTGCCAGATGTTCTGGTCTCCGACAACGGACCCCAGTTTACCGCTCTACCCTTTGAACAATACTGAGCGGACTGGGGTATTTGCCATGCACTAACTTTGCCAGCACACCCTGCGGCTAATGGAAGAGCCGAGCGCATGATACAATTTGTTAAAAAAACCCTCTACAAAATGGACTATGGGGACATTGAAGATAAAATAAACAGAATACTCCTTCTCCAACACATCACTCCGCACAGCATCACCAACAAGATTCCAGCTGAACTATTGATGGGACGCAAACTCCGTTCCCACCTCGACCGGCTTCACCCATCTTACCAGCCAGAGAAACCCTGTGGATCTAGCGGAAAATGCCACGAGTTCAAGATAGACGACTTAGTTTTCGCCAGAAACCTTTCCGGCGAACTGTTGTGGATTGAGGCAACCGTAATTCAAGCCACCAGACCCAGGTCGTACCATGTGAAAACCTGCGATGGAAAAATATGGAAACGCCATATAGATCAGCTTCGCTCGAAGCTACAACCCAGTTTCTGCGACTCCGGTAACTCCCAAACTGAGGGGGGAGGGGATGTCGAAGAAACCGAATTCGAGATGGTGGAAAGCAGGAGCGAAAGAAGTCAGCAATCGGGCGTGACAAATGAAGAAGAATCAGGGAGGGGAGTGTCCTCGCCACAGAGGAAAACCTCAACAGAAGCAAGCCCGCAAAGATCGGAGGACAACAACGAGAACATTAGCGGCACCGAGTCATCCAATGAGGATACGGAACCACCAGTACCTGACTTGCCCCAAAACGTCCCGCCAAAACCGGATTACAGACAGGAACCGGTGGGACAGCATAAATCTAATAGACAGTCAAAACAACCTTCATACCTCAGGGATTACGTCACCGCACCCCTTAAACGGAACCCGGGGGGAAGGGGTGTTATGAACTAATAAAACGCTTAAATAAAGTTTTATCAAACCTTTAGAAAAAGCAGGGTTCTAATCCTGCACTTCTGATTGGCCGATAATAGCGATATCGGATTGGTCCATTCAGGAGAATCTGATTGGCTGTTAATGAGCCACTCTCATTGGTTCAAGGGGTTAACACTCCATGTTTCTCATTGGTTACTAGATCAGCAGCCTGCCCTACAAAAGGGCTGCTGCTGCCCTAGGTTTTTGCTCTGTTCAGAATGTTTAATAAAGAGTTGAAGTTCACTGTTCACTGCCTCGTCTCCGTTCCTTGCACCCATGCGCAGAACTTAACACAAAAAGCCTATCTTGTTAGCAGATTAGGCATCAGTATTAAAGGACCCATAGCTCAACAATAATAAAGGTGGCATTGCAAATACCCTGCATTTCTATTCTTTCTCAAGTTCAGACTGGCAATCTAACCTATCCTGCATAACTCAGTGAGCAATGACAGGAGAAAGAAAGAGAAGAGGCAACTGATTTTCTTTTCATCTTCTGACTTTGAACACTATGTGGACTGGACTTAGAAGTTATGCTGAAAGGGATCTGTAATGGTACTCACAGAAAAGAAACACAGCATCTTGCCCAATAACTATTCAAAACCAGGATCCTTTACTGTGGCAATATTTTCCAGCCATCAGGAGTATAATAGCAATAAACTTTCTATTTGACAAACTTGTTTACAGTTCAGAGAGGCAAGGAATATGGTTGTGCTCTGTGTTGAAGTGATAATGTTATGACTGCTGGCTATAAAAAGAAAATCTGTGTAGTCAGAGCTACACTTTTAACATTCATATACATTGCCAAAGCATGAAGCAAGAGCAGAAATGGCTCTTGGCCTTTTAACATTTTTTGTGACTAAAGTCATATACTGAAATTCATTGAACTCTTCATTATTTTATTTTAAGCTACACCCCTATTTTTCTTCCAGGAATGCAAAATAGCTATGGCTCATCCACATTTTGATGTAGGAGAGCCTTAGCAAATTGGACTGAGAAATGGTAACTGGCTCAGGACTCCCTAGTTATTTAGGACTGGGTGAAGATGTGAATCCAAATAGAGCAGCACTAGGACTCTAACTCTGTACTACATTGTTCTTATTACAGATACAAGGTATTAGGGAATTAAGTTCATTTAACTCCACTGTATCAATTTATGAAGTATAACTAGTTACAAATCTCAACTGTGTAATGCAACACATCTTAGAAACAATAAGCTGAACCCTGTGATTTTAACCAAACTGAGTGACCATAGTAATTTCACAAATGCAAACAATTCATTAATAGGAAAAGGAAGCGTCGGAGGTTGGCTGCTGCAGGTTCGGACGGGTTCACCTGAACCCCTTGTTCCAATTCTGCACAGTTTGGAGAATTGGCAAATTGGCTGGCCCCACCCCTGCCTGTTTTTCAGGCTGTTTTTGGCCATTTTGGGGGCAAAAAACAGCCTGAAAAAGGCCCCCAGAACAACCTGAAAATGGCCCAAAAACAGGCCAAAAAATGAGCAGGGCCAGCCAGTGATGGCATTAGCCCCAACCAGCTGAATCCTACCTGTTCTTTTGAGGTGAGTGGCTGGGAGGCGGGGTTGGGTGTGATGAGTGACATCACCTACCCACCTACCCAGCCAGAGAACTGGTTGTTAAAAAATTTTCAGCCCACCATTGGAAACCATCCATTCTAATAGAAAGTGATTTGAAGACTATTTGATGCAAACAGTCACTTGCAGCTGCCACCCCTGTGGAAGTTCATGAAGCAATGCACTGACAGATGGAAAATCAAACTATATTTTAATTTGATAATCACCAATAGTCCAGCAGCTTTGTTGGATAATATTTATTGCTGTATCATGTGCATTCTGATCTGCTGCCAATAAATATAATACTACATGATAACTACAGAAGCACACATATCCAATTAAACAAAGCTGCCAATTATATTACAGCAGTATTGTTAAGTATCTGAGCCCAAATATTTAAGTCTGAATCTAAAACAATGATCTAAAACTCAGAGTTAAGATCAGAAATAAGCCAATGAATATTAATTCATTTTCACATACTATAAAGACAATAAGGCATTGTTTGTTTAATGGCCACAACTGAATCCTGCAATTTAGTTACTAAGTGAGGTAGTTTCTAAGTAAAATTGTGACTATGCTTAGGATCAACTTTCATTTATTTTCCTATCATCATAAAAGTGAGTATTGACTGTAGAGTTATTTTTTTCATCACCACTGAAACACCATTGATAATGGTCACTAAGTTAAAGCAGACTCTAAACAAGATTAAATCAGTAACATAGTTATTTTCCCGTGCTTCCAGAGCCCTCCAAAACTATTACATCTGTTTTATCAAATTTAAAATCAGACCATAAATCTATGCTATGTGGACTGGTGTCATACGTAAGATTGTTTTTGCTTTTTTTTTTTTTTTTTTGAATGGCTAAGGAGCATATAACAAGGATAGTCACTCCAAGGCAACAGATCAGAAAACAAGCCTCAGAGAGTTTTGAGTCAGGATAGATAAAATCGTCCTCTCTGTTGTGGATACACTGGTTTCATCCAGAACAGAAACACTGACCCTAAATCACAAGTTCTGTTTTTTTGCAGCAAAAGTGAGGAGTATGATATTTTCTCTTTTACCAAAACCTATGATTTAGAGCAATTGTTTCTGTTCTGGATGAAACCAGTACAGAGGTGGTATTCAACCAGTTCGCACCATTTCAGGTGAACGGGTAGTGGTGATTTGGCATGGGTCACCAAACTGGTGGTGACCCATAGCTGGCCACGCCCCCAACCCAGTCGCCCAGTCGCCCAGCCACTCACTTGCTCCAGTTGCTCTCCTAGATTTCTCTACCATGGGCAGATATCCTGGGGCTGCTGCACATGTGCACTGTGTATGCAGCCATTAATGTGCAGTGCTCATGTACAGCAGCCCCAGGACATCCGCCCACCTGCCTGCCTTCCTAGAGCATGCTTTCTTCCTTCTCCTGGCGGATGTAACTCCTCCAGCCTGGCCTGGCTCAACCAGCCAGCAGGTAAGTGGGCAGATGTCCCGGGGCTTCTCACCCTCTTGTCACGAGATGCCTGAAGATGTTCTGTGCTTTTTAAAGTGCCGCTGGAGTCCAGCAGCCACACCAAAAAAAGCACACCCTGTTCTATGTGTTGGGCCCAGCAAGTCCAAAGAGCCGGCGCATGGAACAGGGTGGCACAAGACCATTGGAGAAGCGGAATGAAGCTGGAGGTCAGTAATTTTTACTGCAAGAAGCTTGTGACTGTCGCATGTTCTCCAGCCCCATTGAAAAAAGCACAACATGTGCCAGCCCATTGGAGAAGCGGAGCGGCAGCTACAGGGTTCTCGTATTGAAAAAGGGGCAGCTGAAGGCAATCTTTTTTGGTCTCCAGCTGCCTCCTTTTAGCATAAGAAGCCTCCCCCAACCAGCCAGCTGCTCTCCTCCTCCTCCTCGGCCCTACAGAACAAACAGGCAGAGAAGGAGGAGAGCAGCCGGCTGGTTGGAGGAGGCTTCTTGCTCTGAAAAAGGGACGGGGCATGTTGTGCTTTTTTCGGTGGAGCTAGAGAACATGTGGCAGTCGCAGGCTTCTTGCAGCAAAAATTACTGATCTCTGGCTTTGCTCCACTTCTCCAAGGGTCCATTGCTGCCCTGTTCTATGTGCCGGCTGCTTAGACTTAGGCTACTGGGCCCGACACATAGAACAGGGCGTGCTTTTTTGGTGTGGCTTCTGGACTCCAGCTACACCAAAAAAAGCACATAGCAGCTGCAGGCATCTCATGACAAGGGGGGCAAGAAGTCCAAGGACATGTGGCCACCTGCTGGCTGGCCAGGCCAGGCCAGGCTGGAAGAAGTGTGTCCACCGGGAGAAGGAAGAAAGCATGCTCTAGGAGGGCAGGCATGGGGGTGCAGGCAGATGTCCCAGGACCACTTACAGGTTGACTATAAGACCATCAACATGGAAGAAGCCTAGAACTGAGTAAAAGTAATGGTGGTGGGGGTGACAGGGGCATGTGTGTCCCTCCACAAGGAGTGTGAAGGGAGGCAGACACTGCGCCTCTGAGGAAAAGAGGAGCTGCCAAAACCCTGGCTGTCACCCAGGAGGGGACCACAGAAGGACATATCACATGCCCCTGTCACCCCCACTGCCGCTATTTTTGCTCTTGTTCTTGGCTTCTTCCATGGGAGCCAATCTTTAAGAGCTGGAAGATGTTTCATGAACTCATTACTGGGAGAGGTGTAGCCCCTGAATACATGAGAAGTCTTGGGCAAAGTTATCTGACTTTTAAAATGCATCCCTGCAGTGTCTGCCTCCCATCACACTCCTTGTGCACCCCAGGAGTGCCTAGCCAGAGCAAGAGAGAGCAAAGTTGGCTGCTATGGAGTGAGCACCTTGGCTTCCCCTCTTGCTCCTCACAGTTTCCCTGAGCCAGTGCAGTTCTTTACTTGAGCAGCCAGACACCCACAGCAGCAGCTACAGCAGCAGTACCACAACAATGAGGTACAGTAAGATTTGGCAGTGCAAATTTATCTCCAAAGGGCTTCTGGCAAAAAAAACAAAACAAAAACCACCCCAAAACAAAAACCATTTGGCAGCCAGACTCGGCAGGCTTTTTAGGAATCCTCACTATATCTGCATGAAAAAATATTTATTAGTGTTGATAACTGCCATTTATGTGAAACCACAAATATATCAAAAGAGAAAGAATATCCACATAGCCTATTTATTTAGTTGGGCTTTTTTTTTTTTGTCAGCCCAAGGGTGGAGGAGTGGGGGAGGTATGTAGGAAAATCACCCTGTCTCTGCATCAATCATATGACTGAGTGGGCGTGGCCAACTTGACATCACTTGCAGCAAGGTGTTGCACCACCTTGCTGAGTTGGCCACACCCACCCAGTCACATGACCACCAAGCTACACCCACAAAACAAGCCATTACCACAGAACCGGTAGTAAAAAAAATTGAATCCCACCACTGAACCAGTGTACCTGAGACAGAGAGGATGATGGGGAACCTAGGATGTTGTGCTTCCATTCCACCACTGAGAAGCACAGCGAAACTTCCTTAAAGCATGAGATAGATCAAATCTTATGGAAAATGGTAACTCTTTATATTTCTTGACATTAATTACACATTTAGTGCTTGCTAACTCTGTTAGGGCTTTTGTTCCACTTTGGAATATAGTACTTACTTGGTGTCCTCTTCAATCAAGAAAAATCCTGCTGAAACAATAACATTCAACATTAGTTTTATTGCACTTTCTGTCACAATTCATAAACAATACTTAATACCAGTGCTATTCTGGACTCTATCAGTGATACCTGAATAAAAGCTAAACAAAGGCAAACTATACATTGAACTAAATGTTTTTGAAATGGATTTTTACTTTCAGCATTAGATACATATAACAAATACTTTTCAGGAATCCTCACTATATCTGCATGAAAAAATATTTATTAGTGTTGATAACTGCCATATATGTGAAACCACAAATATATCAAAAGAGAAAAGAATATCCACATAGCCTATTTATTTCACTGTGCATTAGCTATGCAAGAAGAATAAATGAAAAGGCAGTACAATATACTACCAATGGCACAGTAATGCATCTCAAGTTTCAGTCATGTATTGTGATAATCAAAAGTAAAAAACTCAAAAGACAAAACTTAAGGAGAGAAAAAAAAATCTTCTAATACATGTGTTAAGATGCTTTGTAGTTTCAGACTTTATAGTTAAAATGTTTTCTTAAGCTATGCACACTATTTGGAAATTGAAAAAAGTTAATATATTGGATTATCTGCTTGCAAGATTTCGATTGTGGTTGGCCACTTTTTCTGTCCTCTCATTTCCCTGTATGCTTTTGTGCATTGGAGGAGGCACCAAAGCAAATGGATGACTACTACACATCTGATATTATCAAATTTGTTGTGTATACAGTGAATTAATAAAGTCGGAGCTTGAGGTAAAGTGCAGGGTTCTGGCCCTGCATTTCTGATTGGCTGTTAGGCGGCTAGACCAGGATTGGTCAGCTCTAACGAACCTGATTGGTCCTTAACTAAGAGTTCCTATTGGTTAAAAGAGCTAGCGTTCCTAGCTCATTATTGGTTGAAACGTACAAGAGATGCCTATATAAGGCAGAGTTCACTGTTGTTGTAATTCAAGTCACTATGCAAATAAAGAGCTGAAGTTCACCGTTCAAAGACTGTCTCCAGTTATTTCGACCCATGCCCAGTACTTAACACTGGCGACGAGGATGGGATGTGGAGACGCCTGAACCGAAGAAGCTAAGAAGCAAACACCGAGCACGTGAAAGACGACGCCAACAACGGAAACCATGTCCGGCGCCATCATACCACCCGCTCCGTTCGATCCAAATCAAGAGGATTGGGAGTCCTACATGGATCGTTTTCAAATGTTTCTCGAGACAAACAACCTAAAAGACACCACACCGGCAAAGAAGAGAGCGTTATTCCTGACGCATTGCGGCCCAGCCGTCTTCAAGATGGCCAAAGCGCTCGCCAAGCCTTCAGAAGTGAAGGCCATGAGCTGGGACGACCTCGAACCCCTCCTGAAAGGCCACTACGCACCGACCGTACCTACACTCGTGAGACGCCACGAGTTTTATCAGAGAAACCAACGTAAAGGGGAGAGCGTGGCCAATTTCTTGGCAGACCTCCAAAATTTAGGGGGCCTCTGCAGGTTCGCCAATTTGGAAGAGGCACTAAGAGATCAAATAGTTCTGGGACTAGATGCACCAGCTGTCCAAAGCAAGTTGATGGCAAAAGGCGACATCAGCCTTGCCGATGCCATCGCCGACGCGGTTGCGGCAGAGGCAACCAAGAAGTTGGCCACACAGCTTCGCAAAACCCGAAGCCCGGTACCGCCAATGACCGGCGACGTTCCTACCAGCTCAGAAGAGAAAGCCGCCACCACGCACCATGAGGACCTCTCTTCGTTGTCAGACAGCGACGAAGAA
>BHEV01003584.1:0-11319 GCA_004319985.1 Emydocephalus ijimae
CCTAACCATCGTCGATCGAGACCGACCCAGCCTGCTGGGACTTCAATGGTTCGCACCGCTCGGCATCGAAGTCACCGGCATTGACCATGACCACATTGCCGAAGCCGACTGGGAGCAGCAACTGGCCCGGGACTTCCAAGAAGTGTTTGACGGCACCCTAGGCAAGTACCGAGGGCCCCCTATATCCTTCAGCCTAGACCCAATCGTTCCCCTGAAATGCCTAAAACCAAGGCGGGTACCTTTCGCACTCAAGCCAAAAATTGACGAGCAAATTGACAAGCTCGTCAAGCAAGGGGTCCTACAACCAATTGATCATGCCCGGTGGAAGACCCCAATAGTCAACCCAGTCAAGCCCGATGGCTCGGTGAAAATCTGCGGGGACTATAAGGCCACCCTAAATGGCACCTTACAACAAAGCGCCTACCCCGTCCCAGTAGTGTAGCACCTCCTACACTCACTGGGGGGAGGCAAGGTTTTTGCAAAGTTCGACCTGGCCCAAGCATATCAGCAGCTGCCGGTCGACGCAGAAACTGTGGAGGCGCAAACTATAGTCACCCACCAGGGAGCTTTCCAATGTAACCGACTCCAGTTCGGAGTCAGCGTGGCGCCCGGAATATTCCAGAGCCTCATGGAAAGACTCTTGCAGGGCATCAAGGGGGTAGTGCCCTATTTCGATGATGTGCTGGTGTCGGCTACCAACCAGCAAGAACTAGAGGGTCGGCTAAGGGAGGTGCTAACNCTCAGATGCCGTCCTCATCCAATATAACGAGACCCTACCACTAGCTGTCACATGCGATGCATCACCCTTTGGCGTCGGCGCTGTCCTCAGCCAGACTCTCCCCGACGGAAAAGAAGCACCCATCACCTTCTTCTCCAGGACACTCACCAAACCGTAGCGGAACTACAGCCAGCTGGACAAAGAGGCCCTAGCCATCGTCGCAGCAGTAAAGAGGTTCCACGAGTACCTCTACGGCCGNAATAATGTTTTCCTGCCCCAAAAGGTGACTGCGGCGGAGCCTTTGCATAGGCTTTTGGACAAGGCGGCTACCTGGACTTGGGGAAAACGCGAGGAAGCCGCCTTCAGGAAAACAAAGGACCTGCTCACTTCGGATGCCGTCCTCATCCAATATAACGAGACCCTACCACTAGCTGTCACATGCGACGCATCACCCTTCGGCGTCGGCGCTGTCCTCAGCCACACTCTCCCCGACGGAAAAGAAGCACCCATTGCCTTCTTCTCCAGGACACTCACCAAACCGGAGGGGAACTACAGCCAGCTGGACAAAGAGGCCCTAGCCATCGTCGCAGCAGTAAAGAGGTTCCACGAGTACCTCTACGGCCGCACCTTCACAGTTATCACGGACCACAAGCCGTTGCTGGGCATCTTGGCAGGAAACCGGGCCACCCCAAACATCCTTTCGCCCAGAATGACAAGGTGGTCTGAATTCCTTGCCGCCTACAATTACCGGCTCACACACCGACCCAGTAAGACTATTATCCATGCAGACGCTTTGAGCCGCTCACCGCTGCCCGACCTAGACACCGACCCAGCACCCACAACAAGCACCCTCAGCATAGAGACTCTGCCCGATCTACCCATAACNTGGCGCGGGTGTTGCATTGGGTAGAGAAAGGATGGCCGGAAAAGGACAACGACGAAGCCTTTAAAACATTCCGGAACCGGCAAACGGAACTGTCACTGCAAAAAGGGTGTGTACTGTGGGGAGATAGGGTGGTTATCCCCGAAAAACTGCAAGGGAACGTATTGGGGTTATTACACGAGGGGCACCCAGGCATAGTCAGAACAAAAGCCCTGGCCAGAAATTACGCTTGGTGGCCAGGGATGGACAAACAAATCGAGGCCTGGGTCGCAAAGTGTCAACGCTGCCAAGAAACCAGATCAAGCCCTTCCGCGGCACCGGTCCTGGAATGGGAAACCCCTAGGGGACCCTGGTCTAGGATCCACNAGCTGGAGGTAAGCAATATGAAATCCACCACCACAGAGGCCGTGGCCAAGGAACTGTGCAAACTATTCGCAACCCACGGCCTCCCGGATGTCATCGTGTCGGACAACGGGCCCCAATTCACCTCGCTGGAATTCAAAAAATTCCTAGCGGAACGGAGCATCCGACACGCACTGACAGCTCCAGCGCATCCGGCGGCGAACGGAAGGGCGGAATGGATGGTTCAATTCACGAAAAAAACCATCCAGAAAATCGAACACGGGGAAATCCAAGACAAAATAAATAAAATGCTTTTTATCCAACATATAACCCCAAACACGACAACAAACAAAAGCCCGGCAGAGCTACTAATGGGGAGGAAATTAAGGTCCCCACTCAACAGACTACACCCCACATACACACCGGAAAAACCCCCAAACTCCTCCAGCAAGCACCGGGTCTTTTCGCCAGGCGACGCCGTCTATGCGAAAAACCTAACGGGAGACCCACTATGGATACCAGCAACCATAACGCAACTGACAGGCCCCCACTCATACCGGCTGCAGACAACCGACAGACGAGCATGGAAACGCCACATCGATCAAATAAGATCGAGAACAGCCACAAGAAACACAACCGATACGCAACCAAACACAGAAAACCCCCCTAACACAAGCCAAGAGGGGAGGGAATACCCAGGGGAACAAAACCCAGAAGAAAACCAAACATACTCACCAGCAAGCAGCCAACTCGAAGCCTCACCAGGGAGAAGCAGCCAGGCCAGCTCGACCAGCCCGGAAAGACCAGGCAGGAGAGGCGAGAACTGCAGCTCAACAAGACCAAGTAGACCGGGAGGGAGCTGCGACAAACGGCCCAGCAAGGCTTACCAGGCGGTTCCATCGACGAGGCCGAGAGACACAGAGAACCCGACCGAACCGGCCAGGAGCCAACCAACGACTGACCTGCGCAGGTCCAGTAGACAAGTACGGAGCCCCGCCTACTTACGGGACTACATTACATAGGACTGAACCAAGAGGGGAGGGGTGTTCTGTACATTCTTGAAACCCTGCGTTTTGATTGGTCAAAACGCAGGGTGATCTGATTGGTCCAGCGAGCCGCGCTGATTGGCCCGCTGAGAATCTCCCGCGATTGGCTAATACAAATCGCGGGAGATTCAAAGCGGTGCCATTGGCCATGGCCACCGCGGCTTGAGAATAAAAAGGCGCAAGTTTTTCTTTGGAGCCAGTTCAGTTCCTGAGCGTAATAAAGAGCTTGAAACACAGTCACCGACTCCTGGCCTCTTTCCTACCGGACACAACAGAGTATTTACCATAATCAGAACACTACACATCTTTTGATACAGCCCAAGGTTGCATTTGATCTTTTGGCAACTGCACTGGATCATACTTAATCTGTGGTCTACCAGGATATCTAGATTCTTCTAACAAATACTAGAGCCAAACCACATACCAATTCGTCTTGTATCCATATATTTGATTATTCCTACCTAAAGTCAGAACCCCACATTTCTCATCACTGAAGTGCATTGTGTTGGAAAAGGCCAAATGTTGAAGTCAAGAATTTATTTGAAACCTGATACTGTCTTTTGAAACACTAGTAATTTCAAAGTGAGTATTACTTTAAAAATGTGATTGATTTCATGAAGTTTAACTTCAGAAGTAATAATTATTTTGTTATTTATTGACAGTTATATGTGTGTGTATACATGCACACATATACACACACGTATATGAGTGAGGTGATGAGAAAGTGACCACAATTATCATTGCAAAAGGAAGCAGAGAAGGAAATATAGTAAGTTTTAATCAGATAGAGAAACTGCACTGTAGGGTCTTTTATGCTTTCTAAGCTTGGTTGTTTTTTTGCAGATATTTCATTTCCCAACCAGGTAACATCATTAGCGCATGTTTATAGCAACGTTTCTTTCTTACATTCTTTCCTAGGCTGTGAATAAGTTAGCAAAAATTATGAATTATAAGAATCTAATTGAATGAACCACTGACACAGATATCAGAAGAAAATAAAAGAACGAGAAACTGCATAGTGAGTCAAAAACTGAACATGAAAAAGGCATTGATAACCAAATATGTGGAAGAGATTGATAAAATTAAGCTGTAAATATCTTACATGATAGTAATAAATTACACAATTACGGTTGAAAATGAGACTATATGAATGCTTCATGTGTTCACACACTTGGAGAATTAAGCAATTCTTCAGCTTAATTTATCTTGTATTCTTGAAAATCATTAGAGATCTTTCCCAATCTTGTATCCCTTCAGTAGCAGAACACCAACGTCCAGGAGGCAAGGAATGATGAGAAGTTTAGTGTTAACACTAAACCTCTTTCTAGTCTCCTATTTTCACCTCTTTCTAGTCTCCTATTTTCGCTATACTACCCAAGTGAACTAAAATTGAAGGTATTTAATTATATTTTTTCAATGCCCATGGTTCTTACTGATAGTTTTAGTCATTTGAATTAAGAGATTACTGTTAGAACAACCTCTGTAAGCTAAATTTTATAATGCGTTAAAAATTAATTTTGATTGTGCTTTTACAGCAAATAGCAGAAGATAGCCAGAATCAAATCAAACTTCAAATGATTCTGGAGGAGCTTTGCTCCCAAATTTCAAATGAGGGTTAGAAGAGCTTTGCTCCCAGATGCAATCAATACCTGTTAGTGAAACAGAAATAAAAGGCAATTTCCTTGTTAAGATTTGCCCTTCTGTTTTTGGGAGATAAATAGACATGTTTCAATTGCTGATTTTTTACTTTAGGAAGTTACAATTGGGAATGTTATCTCTTTATCCTTCTGTCACTAGAATTTTAATCCTTTAGCAGCAAGCTACCTTTGAATACATCAAAAATAGATTATAGTTCTTATACAAATCCAGTGGTTTTGCATTATTCTATTGCAAAATAAACAGCTGTAAAAATAGGTTAATATAGTTCTAATAAAATGTCACTTTCTTAATGTGATACAGCATTAAAACATGAAATATCTGTATAATATTGTTTTAAATATTTAACACTTTTCAGGCTTTATTAAATAATTTGGAGAAGAAATTTGATTGTGTAAAAAGGAAATAATATACTTATTATTACTTTGAGGTGGTATGCAGCAAGTAATACCACTAGGTACTATTCAAAAACAAAAGAAGCAATTCATTGTTTTTGCTATTGCGCTACTTTGGGAAATGTGGTGGTCTCTCATGGAAAGGATAAGACACAAGCAAGTGTTCTCGGGATGAGAGCCCAGAGCAAAATCCAGCGCTCCCTTTTATTGAGATTTTAGTACATGGCAAACATAGCAAGCATGACCCCCTGATGGGTTACAATAATTAGATATAGTACAGACTTGTTTACAATCATCCGAGCTGTTTCCTTAATCCTTGTATTTGTTTTTTACCGTTCTCATGATGAGATTTCCTTGCACTATTTCAGTGACCTTTAAACAAGCATGTGTGTATAAAGCATCAGTTAATCATTACTCAAACCCAAGCCAAAGTTTATTCCCACATCTCCCCTGTTTTAGTTTTTTGATGATCGCGGATGCCTCGATAGCTTTTCACATCTGCAACAGCAGTTCTCCTTCCGGAGGCTTCACCCGACACATTCCTAAAAGTCCAGGGAGACATTGGATAATACAGCATGCACAGAGAGAAAGTATAAAAGCAATATCACTCCAACAATTAGGTGACGAATCCATGAACCATTTGGCAACCAGGACCAAAGTGTAGACCACACGTCCAGTCCCTCACCCTCCGATTGTAATGGATTCTTCTTCAAGTTTTGTTCCATATGCTGTATAGTAGCTGTAATATTTGGAGAATAATCAGAGATATACATGCAACAATGCGTATGAATCACAGCGCAAACTTCCCCTTGCGCAGCCAGAATAGTATCCACCGCATATCTGGTTTGCAGGACAAAGTCACGAATTTTGCCTTGCTCTTCTTCAAGCAGCCTTAGTGTTTTGATGGTGTCATTAAACATAGTCATTGTCCAATTGTTTAAACAATGCAAATCTCTATAGTTCATCATGATTCCTAAAGGGGGAATAACTCCCCTTGATATTTGTGTCCAGTAGTCATAGGTCAAAACAGAGTTTACTTCCATTGCAGTACGTGCATTGCGAATATGAGCAGTCCCCAAAGATTTTGAAATGATATGAGATGGGATTACTTTCCCAAAGGTGCAGACCCCTTTCCATCGTGCTGGCATGCAATCATAGGCCATCCATCCACACAGCAACCATAAATTTGCTCCCAGGAGATGACCAACCTTACCTGGCTCAGCATAGATTAGTTTTGCAAAGGACTCCATTAGCACAGCCAAATAAGTGGACGATGGTGCGTTAGTCCCATCCGCACATTTAGACAACTGGTTTTCTTTCGTGGTGGGACAACATGTGGCAGGAATATATGGACACCCATTTTCATTGATCAAAGATGTGATATCAAATCTAGAAATGTTATGTACAAAGTAAGTGAGATTTTTAGTTTTCATGTCATCCGAATAAACCCAACTTCCATTGCCAATAACAATTGTTTTGTTGCAAAACGGGTATGTTCCCAAGTAAGTCATATTCTCTACCGTCTCATTGTGGGTCCAACAGATACCCACCACCTCTTGGATCCAGCTTCCAAGGTGTAAGGTAGTTATGTTACTTGGAGTCCAACTGTTAGACCACGTCCCCGAACAACCATAGCATTGTCCATTATACCAGTCGCCTTCGGCCAGAGGTACTGCAACCATTGGAAGCCCTGATGTTTTGTGAGTTGGCATGTGCATACGTACCCAACAATCAGTTTTGTTAAGAAGGTTTGCTATCTTCCCCATGTCCTGGATCAACGTGTTTCTTTTCCATTCCCCCAAATCCACCCCCTTGCCCCTTTGGCTGATGATAAGGACACACACAATGAGCAGGAACCCAAATTACTGTCCTCTCATCTTCAATGGCAGCATATCCTCGGCCCCAAGTTATCAGCGGGACAGGTCCTCTCCACATTGGATCTGGCAATCTCCTATACCAAACTTTCGGTCTTGGCGCTCCTGCAGAAGGGGAGGAAGCAAAATGCCTACTGGCTGCCGTAGCAGCGCGAGATCCTGTCATGTTTAGAAAATTTAAAGTATATAAGGTAATATTAAGAATGTTTTGTATGTAAGGCAAACCATATCCATCCACTTCCCCCATTTTTGTTTTTATATGAAGGAGTGCTTGTTTGAGTGTCTGATTAGCTCGTTCCACAATGGCCTGACCAGTGGAGTTATAGGGAATGCCAAATTTATGTATAATTGACCATTGATGACAAAATTCCACAAAGGCGGTGCTGACGTAAGCAGGGCCATTATCGGTTTTTATCTCCATTGATGGCCCCACATGTGTGAAGGTACAGAGACAATGGTTGACTACAAGTTTTGTAGGCTCTCCTCGTTGAGGTGTTGCCATAATAAATCCTGAATAGGTATCAACGGTGACATGCAGATGCTGCCATGGTTTGAAAGGAGGGTGTTGTGTGACATCCATCTGCCATAGCTGACAAGCAGATGTCCCCTGAGGATTTACTCCTTGAGGAAGAGCACTGGATTGGGCACTGCAACTAGGACATAGCTGGATAATAGCTGCTGCTTCTGCAGCAGTGAGCCCGAATTGTTTACGAAGAGCTTTGGCATTTTGATGAAAATAGCTATGTGAGTCCCACGGAGTAACAGGGGAAAGCGAGAGACAGGACATGGCCGAGGCGGCCACGTTGGCCGTGTCATTGCCTTCTTGCAGCTCCCCAGGAAGTGGCTGGTGGCTGCAAATATGTGCAACATGCAAAGAATGTATGCGAGAATGAAGACAGCTTTGTAGGGCTAAAAGCAAACTCATAAGACTAGCATCAACAGATGGGGAAAGATAAGTAAATTCAATGTTAATTATCAACTGATAAACGTAAAGAGAATCCACAATTAGGTTTAGCGGTTCTTGCGCAAATTCCTGTAAGGCCAAAATAGCAGCAGCTAATTCAGCCCTTTGTGCTGATTGCTGAGGAGGGGTAATCTTTGTTTTCCATACCCCTTCCTATCTCCATGCACAAGCGCCGTAGGTCTTACCACCGTCCGCATAAATGGTCACGCCCTCAACTGGCTGCTTAGCAATAATTGAATTAAAATTTACAGATACGTTTCGAAGCAACTGGAAACGGGGGTCACTGGGGGTATGGCAAGAAATCTTCCCTGGCCAATTTTCAAGAGCAATCTGCAATTCAATGGATTGACTATACCAAGTTTCCCACAAAGTGAGGGAGATAGGTAAAAATAACTGAACTAGATCTATGCCATATAAATGCATACTGCGATTCCGGCCTTTGATGATTAACTCACTATAAAGCATAGCCATAGTAGAAACTGTTTTTCTTGGAGTATTCTGCAAATGCAACCATTTAATGATATAAACCTGTGCCTCATGTAATTGAAATAAAGCTGCCGTAGGCAAGGCTGGAGTTTGTAAAATTGCCAAAGCAAATGGGGTATCGGGAATGCATCGATCAACCCAACGCTGCGTTAAAGCTGCATTTACGTGTGTCAGTACCTCCCTTTGTTCTGCTGATAAGGTTATTGCAAAATCCGGCCTCGTGGAACCCTTTAGGGCCAAGAATAAGGGCTGGAGTACCGCTGTAGTTAACCCGAGGTAGGGTCTAACCCAGTTAATTGTTCCTAGTATTTGTTGTAATTTTACTAGAGAAATCTTTTCCTCAATTTTGATTTCCGGAATGACCGGATGAGAATAGGTTGCAAGGACCTTATGCCCTAGGTAGGCATATGGCGTTTGACTTTGAATTTTTTTCTGGAGCAATATGAAGTCCAAATCGCAATAATACCTCTTTAAGGCAAGGTAACGCTGCCTTAACCATTCTTGGTGGGCCAGGAGCTGCAATTAAAATATCATCCATGTAATGGTAAACCTTCCATCCAGGACGGGAGGTTCTGAATGGAACCAGAGCCATTCGAACATATGACTGGCACATCGTTGGACTGTTTAGCATTCCTTGTGGCAAAACCTTCCATTGGTAACGAAAGATAGGTGCATTGTTATTCAACTCAGGTACGGTAAAGGCAAATAATTTCTTGTCATCTGCATGCAAAGGGATAGAGAAGAAGCAATCCCACAAATCTACTACAACTAGATCCCAATTGCACGGGATCAGGTTCGGGTTAGGCAAAGCTCCCATTGGTTGAAGGATGGCGTTGACAGCTCTCAAATCATGTAAAAATCTCCATTTTCCACTTTTCTTTTTGATAACAAACACCGGAGTGTTAAACGGACTAGAAGTTGGCTCAATGTGTCCTAATTGTAGCTGCTCAGCTGCCAATTGATGTAAAGCTATAAGCTTTTCCTGTGGAAGTGGCCATTGGTCAATCCAAACTGGCTGAGAGGTTAACAATTGTAATTTTTCCATTATCCAATAAAAAATTTTGTGTGTAACTGTGACAGTAAATCTCTGCCCCACAAGTTTATATGCAGGGGCAACACAAGAGGCTGAATCTTTGCAATCTCGCCAGTTGCTCTATGCAATGCCGTCAACCAATGTACACTACTTCTTACAAACTGCATACCACCTACTCCACGAACAGCCGGAGAATCTTCAAGCGCCCATTCATTTGGCCATTCCTTCTGGTGTATCACAGAGACATCTACTCCGGAATCTATCAGGCCAGAAAATGATTTTCCCTGAATTTCAATTGTCATTTTAGGTTGGTCTGTAGTCAAATTTTTTGTCAGCGCTAGCAATTCTGCAGCAACTGGAGAACTGGCCATTTCAGTGGACCCAAAACCGCCAGTTCGTGGGATCCCAATAAAAGGATTTATAGGAATGTATGGAAGCAATAATAACTGGGCAATAGAGTCGCCAGCCATTAATGATGCAGGAGTATCAGTGTACAATTGTACCTTAATAACCCCTTTATAATCTTGATCAATAATCCCTGGAATAACAAAGAACCCTTTTTTTGATGCAGAAGACCTGGGAAGTACCAATCCCACTGTTTTTTATGGCAGTGGCCCATGCAAATGAGTGTCCTCAATGTACACTTGATTAGGAAAGGTCACATCAATTGAGTTCAACATTTTTAAACCCAAACCTGCACTCCCGGTAATTGCAGGCGATGCTTTTGTGACAGCCTTGGGAGCGGGGCTAGCTGCACGCCCCAAATTAAGTTTCCCGAATTTTGGTTCTGACCAGAGCAACATTGATTTGCCCAATGAAACCCTTTCTTGCATTTTGGACAGACTGACTTCAGGCGGATGTCCTTATTTTTGTTTTTGTTAAATGCCATTCCCCCCCCCCAGGGGCTTGGCACTGGGCTTTAAAATGGCCAGGCTTCCCACAATTAAAACAATTCCCCGTAGGTTTCATCTTTTTTTGTAATGCTATAGCCAAAGTCTCCATGTTGTAAGCCTGAGAACCCACCACTGCACATGCCTTTAACAGATCAGCCAGAGTAACCTCACCTCTGGCCACCAAAGGCTGTAAGATACGCTTGCAGTCGGCGTTTGCATTTTCAACTGCCAATTTCAGCAAAAGTTCCTTTATCGCTTCCTCATTAGAGATTTGCCGGGTAATAGCCAACTGTAGCCTTTCCACAAAATCATTATAGGGCTCAGATGCTGCTTGTTTAATTTGAGAAAAAGACCGTGCTGGGGTTCCCACATCTTGGATGCAGGACAGCGCCCCAAGGACAGCCGCCATAACCACGGGAAATACGTGATCAGGCAAATTAGTAGCTTGATCAGCAGTGGATTCAAACAAGCTTGCCCCATAGATTTGGTCTGGCATATACAGCCTCCCTGAATTCCGCCCCTAGTGATAGCTTCCCTTTGGTACTCTGAATCAAAAACCACATATTGAGTCGAACTCAATATCATTCTCATTAAATCTTTCCAGTCATTAGGAATCATGTGTGAGGTAGCCAAACTTGTCAAGAGACCTTTTGTAAAAGGACTTTGAATACCATAATCTTTAACGGCTTTCTTGATTTCCCTAAGTACTGCCAATGGAATCGGAACCCATTCCGCTTGCAGGTTGCCTTGAGCATCCACTTGCCTATTAACTGGAAACAAATTTATCTGGGGAATCTCATCAGGCTCTAATTTCCCCTCATTGAAAGCCTGATGCATCATTGCTTGAACTTTTCCCATTTGTGGCTCAGGTTTCCCCTCCACAGGCGTAGGCGCTGTTGGGGGTGAGGAAACATACTCCAGTTTTGGAGTTGGAGGGTGCAATGCAATTCCTTTATAAGGAGGAGGTTCCACTAAAGGTTTTAAAAGAGGTTGTTGCTGGGTCTCTAAAGCAGTCATAACAACCTTCCA
>BHEV01003586.1:0-23410 GCA_004319985.1 Emydocephalus ijimae
CAGGGGCAAAGATATCAGCTGCGATCTCAGAGCCCCAAGATCGCAGCTGTATCGCAGTGACGAGGCTCCGCCTTCTCCATGGCCATTTTTCACAGTTACAATCTTTGGGGCAACCCCATGATCATGTTTTCAAAATTCAGATGTTTGACAACTGGTTGATACTTATGCTCTGTCTCAAGATCATGTGGTCATCTTTTGTGCCCTTCTGACAAGTGAACTCAATGGGCAAGCCAGATTCACTTAACAACAGGGATGCTAACTTACCAACTGCAGTGATTCACTTAACAACTGTGGCAAGAAAGGTTGTAAAATTGGTCAAAACTCACTTAACAAATGTCTCATTTAACCACATAAATGTTGGGCTCAATTGTGGTTGTAAGTCAAGGACTACCTGTATCAGTCAAGCAATTGTACTGCCGTTTTGTCTGAATAAAGTTGCTACCAATGTTCCAAGTAATGCACCAACTGAAAGCAGAACTCTGAGGCAGGTATATTCCTCAAATAATTCCTCACCTGTTGGAATGACCTTGGTTCCCACAGGAAAACTTTTTATTTTGACAGCCAAGCTGAGCTATCTAAAATTCCCCCCTCCCTTTCTCCCCTTTCACTTTGTGGAAACCATGAAGCCTCAAAGATGGCCTCAGCCAGGTTCACTTCAGGGTTGATAGCAGTCCTGTTTTGGACTGAAAAATGCATTAATGGGATTTGAATGGCAGCCAGAACCTTATATTAATCATGTAAAGCACAGAACCAAGGAAAAGAGAACATGCTAAAAAGAAAAACTTTTCTTTCTGAAATGTCCCCTCTACTTACAGCGCAAAGGGTGGGTTGTGCATTTCAGAAGAAAATTCCCATTGCGTCTTAATGAATCATTATATAGCAGCCTTCCCGTACAAGGCTGGGATAAAATCAATAGGCTGGACAAGAACAACGGAAAAATTTGGCTTCACTTCTATCACCCACTCTAATTGATGGTGTGTAGATAATGTGCAAGTAGGAAATTGCGTTTTTAAATATCAGAAGTGTTTGGACAGGAAATCAAGTTGTTCTGTGAGAAGTGTAGCGAACTGCGTGACCAATAACAAAGACTAATTACTGGCATGTGCAAATGTATTGTCCAAATTTAGATGCCTAATTACTAGCATTGCTAAATTTCATAATATATTGGATGGGCCATGGGTGTTTTGACCATATGGCTGAACAAAGTTCTTGCCTCAATATGTTTCATTTCATTTTTTTTAACCTGTCTAAAAGCATTATAAAAAGAATCAGAGTCCAATCAAGGGCGCAATTATCATTATTATATAAATTCCTCACTTGTAGCTCAGTGGCAAAACACATGTTTTGCATACAAAAGTTTCCAAGTGCCATTGCTAGCATCTAGAAGAGTTTGGAAAAATCTTTGCACAAAACATTGGAAGTTTGTTGCCATTCAAGGTCAGCTAACCTGAGCTTAAACAAACCAATGATCTGACTCAGAATGAGGTGGCTTTCAGAAGTCCCTACATTCAAAATGCAGATTGGTGAGATATGCTCTGGTGACATTATTGGTGGTATTCTTGATGGCCTGCAGTTTATGTTTGTGGGAAAGGTTGGTATATAGTGCCTCAGTATCCAACCTCATTGTTTCAGAAATTGCTTATGGAATTAAATTTTCTTAAGAAGCTTGTAGTATCCATATTAGTGGCATATGGCCTCCATTGCAGTATTTCAGCATAGGCCTAGGGTTTTTTTTTAGTTTTTAGATTTTTATCTCACCCTTTTTTCCCCATAAAGGAGTGAGCATATCAATACTCCTTTCTCCTCCTATTTCCCAGAACCCTGTTAGGTGAGCTAGGCTGAAAGAGAGGGACTGGTCCAAACTCACCTGATTTTTCAGATCTAAGTTGGGACTAGAACTTGTCTCCTGGTTTACTAGTTTGATGCCTTAACCACTACATCAAGTTGGGTATGGTTCTTTCTTAACTTGGTAATAATAATTGAAAGGCAAGGTATACATTCAATAATGAATCAATACCACTGATAGTACACAAGGACTTAAATCTAGCTCTGATTGTGTTTTAATATGAATGACCTTGTTTTGTTCATAATTTCAGCCTAAAAGAAAATGTGTTTCTTCCTTAGAGAATGTGATGGAAAATACTGGCAACATATTTTCTATTTCCATCCACTTGCCAAAAGAGATCATCCATACCAGAACTCTTATTTTTAAAATAGAGATACAAAAAGCTCTGATTAACCTATTCATTTGAGACTTTCAAGAAAAGATTGGACTGCTACTTGTCAGAAATGGTGTAAGGTCTCCTATTTGGGGGAAGGGTTGGACTAGATTATCTGCAAGGTTTCTTCCAACTCTGTTAATCTGTTATGTCATTACCAAACTATGGTTATCCTCCACTCTTCTAATAGAACATGCCTGTGTGTATTCCTTCAGAAGAAAAACTACTCCTTCATTTTCCACGGACTGAACAGAATCCAGCAAGGCTTCTGTGGGAGGAAGAAATAAGTTCTTGGGCTGAGTGACAGGAGGCAGCCATTTTATTTTGGTCCTTTCTATTGGAAGGCCTCCCTGCTTCACAGGGCCTCACATCATTGGAGATGTTCAGTACAGTGACACAAAAAAAAAACCAAGAAATCCAGGGAAGTTGCTTCCCTATTTCTCCAATTCTTGCTCAAAGGAGTATCTGAGCAAAATACAGAGATATTCCCAGAAGTGGAAGCAACTTCAATACTTTAGCCCTGCCTGAGTCACTGATTAGAGAATTGAGGGTTGCACTATTTTCAAAGCAGCAGCAAATGGGAAAGAGATCCACAAGGAAGAGAGCCTTTTGGGGCAGTCTAATCTGAAAGCATTCAGGCACCAAATGTTGTCTTAAAGAAATGGAGCAAGAGGATTTCTGATGAGCATATTAGGATGCCCTTAGAAGAAAATCCTGTGTATGTCTTTTCTCGATGCTGGCATCAGATGTACAATTCTGGTGGAAATTATTTCTGGTATCTGCCCCTCTGCATTTCAATGCATCCCCACAAGCTCTTTGGGCTTGTTTGTCCTCCTAGAAGACCACTGAAATGTAGTGAAGCAAGGAGTATATCCTTGTTGCCAGAGCAACTGGGCCATCACTTCCCTCTCTGGATAGATTAAGCAAAATGCCAGCATTCTACCCTCTTGTTTTGCTGGCCTCAAAATAGATGCTTCCCTCCAGGATCCTGTTCATCACTAGAATTCCTGGTCCCCTGCCTTCTTGATGGGAAAGCACCTTGGCCAAGCAACAAAGGTCTGATGGGCTTTCATGTGCTTTTCATATGATGCAATTCAACTCCCTTGTCAAAGCATCCTTTTTCCTTGTCAGCTAAATGGGTCTCTCGCTCTCTTTCTCTCTCTTCCTCTGTGTAAGGATATAGAGGAGGGGTTTTCAAACTTGACAGCTTTAAGACATGTGGCCTTCAACTCCCAGAATTCCTCTTCCAGTCATGTTAGTTCAGGAATTCTGGAAGTTGAAGTCCACAAGTCTTAAACTTGCCAAGTTTGAACACCCTTGATATAGAGGAATATGGAGCAATACAGGGTGATGCATACAGACACAACAATAGGGATGAAATTGGTATCTTGATCCAAAGTTGGGAAAGAGAATACTGTTTTCCCAGATCATCTCCCTAGAAGACTAAAAAGGAAATGGGTATCTGTTTGAGAAAGAGAGAGAGAGAGAGAGAGATTCAGCATTTATACATGCAGAGATGTACTCACAGTGCTATTAAATACATATGCAAAATGGTAGCTGTCCTGTAGCCACCCAAGAAGACAAAAGAGGACAGGATACAACAGATGGGAAGGCAGCAGGTTCTCCTGTTACTGCTGTGTTATGTCAGCACAAATCATTGTAGTTGCAGAGTCTATGTCTCAAAGCACCTGTTCAGGTTAATGACCCATTATTGTCTCAGAATTGTCCTTGGCAGCAGGGTCCCCTTCATCTGTCCTTTCTTCTACTGAGAGCTTGACTCACAAAGAACAGTCCACTTGTCCAGTCAGTGTCAGTAAAAAATTGTATAGAATGAACAGGATAGGGATTAGGCCCTTGGCTGAGTTTGTCTGTGAAGATTAGCTGTAATGAGGGATAAGATATGCTTTTCAGAGTTTAGAGATGTTCCTGATTTCACCAGTAAGGTGCATTTGTATATGAGTGTGCACAAAGCCAGTGAGTCAAGAACACACAGAGATAAACTGCTGACAGTTGGGTGAAGGAAATGTTGCGTAAATATTGGGTGAAGAAAAAATTCTTCATTCTGTAAAGCTGATATGGTCTATTCCCTTCCACTATGCTTATGCTTATTTTTCTCATTTATGCATTATTTGTAAGTTTTTATTAAATTAAATTAAAGGCAGGGCTAGATAAATAAAAAGTTGAAATTAAGGTTGCTGGGAGAAATATCAACAACTTCAGATATGCATATGATACTACTCTAATGGCAGAAAGTGCTTGAAATTCAACATTAAGAAAACTAAGATCATGGCATCCAGCCCTCTCAATTCCTGGCAAATAGATGGGGAAGAAAGGGAGGTAGTGACAGATTTTATTTTCCTGGGCTCCAAGATCACCGCAAATGGGGACTACAGCCAAGAAATTAAAAGACACTTGTTCCTGGGGAGGAAAGCTATGGCAAATATAGACAGCATACTAAAAAACAGAGACATCAACCTGCAACAAAAGTGTATATACTCCAGGCTATGGAGTATATATATGTATATTTTCCCAGTTGCAATGTATGGCTGTGAAAGTTGCACCATAAGAAAGGCTGAGCGCCAAAGGCCTTTGAACTATGGTGCTGGAGAAGACTCCTGTGAGTCCCTTGGACTGCAAGGCAATCAAACCGGTCAGTCCTAGATCAACCCTGATTGCTCTTTAGAAGGTCAGATCCTGAAGATGAAACTCAAATACTTTGGCCACCAAATGAGAAGGAAGGACTCACTGGAGAAGACCATAATGCTGGAAAAGATTGAGGGCAATAGAAGAAGGGGATGACAGAGGTGGCTGGATGGAGTCACTGAAGCAGTAGGCATGAGCTTATATGGACTCCGGAAGATGGTAGAGGACAGGAAGGCCTGGAGGAATGTTGTCCATGGGGCTGCAATGGGTCAGACATGACTTTGCAACTAATAACAACATTAAATTAAATTAAATTAAAAGACAACTATTATTAAAATGTCATGTTTTATTATTCTTTTCTCTATAAAAATCATTTTCTGGAAACACTGTTCCTGGAATATAATATTTCCTAGCTTTAAGTGTTAAATACCTTTGTGTCTTTCCTACCGATTAAAAAAACAGGCAGCTTTGGTTCATTTCCCTCTAAATAAATGAACAAGTATAATGTTTTTTACTCATTTGTTTAATTGGGTTCTTTTTACATGGTTTTAGAACTTGTGTGGAAAACAGATGTTTTAGTTAATATTTAAGAAGGCATGTTAAAAAATTTTAAAGGTTCATGAACTTTGAAGATCTATTAAATTTTTTGAGAGAGACATCAAGACAGTTACCCATTATTTAGAGAAAGAGGAACTTCCAGTGTAAAATCTTGACACATCTGCTAACTTTGGGCATTCATGACAGATTGAATTTTTCATGGCACACTTGCAGAATCTTTGTGTAACAATGCAGTGACCTTAATATGTAATGCTGAATTCAAAAACTCACATTATTATTATTTTTTTGGTGTTGTGCTCAAAAGCTACTGTCTGCCCAATTCTGCAATGCTGCCCTTAGGTTTTTGCAAGTGCATCTCATTCTTTTCTTGGGTGATAATGAAGTTATCTAACTAGCACGGGGAATCTGGACAGCCCAGCAGCATTTAGTCCATGGCTGCCTGCCAAAGTACCGTGTACATGCTACTCCAAAACCAAGTCTGAAATGTAATCTTTTCTAGGTCTCTAAGGTGAGAAACAGCTTCTATTTCCATCTGTAAATAAGCCTTTTCTGGATGTATTTTAGTTACTGGAATCACAGCTGTAGTTCCATGCAACTTCTGAGTGAATTCCCTCACTTTCCACCCACTCCAGTACAGTTCTACTTTTTTGACTATGACATGTGGAACCACATGTACTTTCTTAAATCTAAGCATGATGTCCTCTCGTTATTTTTTTTTTATTTGCTTGTCATCTTGGAAGAGAGGCGCAGCATCATTCGATATTTTTAAGCTCAGTTTCAATGGTCTCTGTGGTAGAGGTACAGCATGTTTGTGGTTGATGGATCTCCAGTCCATTGGCAGATCCTGAGCCTATCACTTGTCTTCCCGACATGTAAATTCAACTAACCTTGGTAGTGTTTTACACTATCACTCCAATAGAAATGATCTTTTCTTTTCCAGTAAAAATTTTAACCGCAACCCTGATTGCTTAATTTAGCATCTCTAATTGCTCCTCCTGTTTTCACTGATCCATAACAAATACAACAAAAGCAGTATCAAATTGCAATGGCACAGTTTTTCTATTTACTTTTAGTGTGTGCCATTTGACCAATCTTGTATCACATTTTATGCTAGATTTCCAGGTTAGTTCATCTTGTTTAATGATTATTACCAAATTCATCATCCATAGCAGGGGGTCTCCAACTTTGGTAACTTTAAGACTTGTGGACTTCAATTCCCAGAATTCCCCAGGCAACATCACTGGGAATTGAAGTCCACAAGTCTTAAAAGTTGCCAAAGTTGGAGATTCCTGACCAATAGGATGCACCACTGTTCTCCTTTGAAAAGAATAGCTTGGTTGATGATCTTTAGGAAACAGTTTGCTTGTTCATGAGCAACAAGCTTTCTGAAAATGCCCCACTACAAGTTCGCTCTTTGAATCTGCATGGAGTTGGTTTATGTAAATCTCTGATACAATAACAACACAGTTCATTTTGTCCAGTTATTATCTGTTTCAGCAGTGGGATTCAACCTGTTCCACTACTGATTTGTTGATCGCGTGTGCAGCTTGTTGTATTTTTCTAAAAATCTTTATTTCAGAATTCCACAAAATGGCTGGTCTCTTATCTTATCATTTAACCTTTTTTGAAGATTTGCAATGCTCAGGTTCATATGCTGTGACTCTCCCTTTTTTTGCTTTTTCTTATGAAATCTGAAATGCTCAGTAATTTGTAATAGTTTAAGCACCAAGGTTTCCTGCATTATTTTTTTATTAATTTTGCAAGGCTGAACTGTGAGACCTTTTCTGGAGCAGTAATAGTATGTTTCTTAATAACCTGTATGCTTCTCCCCCCCGCCCCCCATACTCAGTAAAATTGCCACTTTATTTTTCAGCAACTATCTGATTTGCTTCATTTTTCCTCAATTCTCTCTGTATACAATGTCTTTGTGATCTTGAAGTATATAAATTTCTAATAAAGCTAGTCATCCTTCTATGGTTATTTTCCAACAAAATTTTGACTGGTTCAGCATTATTCTGCTTGTTTGGTTATTTCTTTTGCTATCCTCTCTCTGTCTCCCTGATATAACACAAGGCTACATTCTGATTCTCCCACCCACCTTCACTACTGTTGCACCTTTTTTAATGATCAAACAAAATTTTGCCAGAGAGTCGGGTATATGGTGCAGATGCAGGCTTTAGTTGAAAATTCTAGAATTCACTCTTAAACACTTAAACAACACAATGTAACTCCAAGTCAACCACGCTTCTGTGAAATCAAACTGTCCACTTAGGTAGCAACACTGATTGACAATCCATTTCACATGCTGTTATGCAAATAGAATAAATAACAGGTGGAAAGCATAGGCAGTTAGCAAGACATCCCCAACAAAAGAGTGGTTCTGCAGGTGGTGACTACAGACCACTTGTCAGTTCCTATGCTTTCTGGCTGAATGGTTTGGTCACTTTTGAATGCTGGTGGTGCTTTCACTCTAGTAGTAGCGTGAGACGGATTCTACAACCCACACAAGTGGATCAGGTAGTGCAGCTCATCCAGGATGGCACATCAATGTGAGCTGTGGCAAGAAGGTTTGCTGTGTCTGTCAGCGTAGTGTCCAGAGCATGGAGGCGCTACCAGGAGATAGGCCAGTACATCAGGAGATGTGGACGAGGCCTTAGGAGGGCAACAACCCAGCATCACGACCGCTATCTCTGCCTTTGTGCAAGGAGGGACAGGAGGAGCCCTGCCAGAGCCCTGCAAAATGACTTCCAGCAGGCCACAAATGTGCATGTGGCTGCTCAAACGGTCAAACAGCCCTCCATGTGCTCGCCAGAGGTAGCCTGACTGCCATTAGATACCAAGATGAGATCCTCAGACCCCTTGTGAGACGATATGCTGGTGCAGTTGGCCCTAGGTTCCTCCTAATGCAATACAATGCTAGACCTCATGTGGCTGGAGTGTGTCAGCAGTTCCTGCAAGACGAAGGCATTGATGTTATGGACTGGCCCACCCATTCCCCAGACCTGAATCCAATTGAGCACATCTGGGACATCATATCTCGCTCCATCCACCAACGCCACATTGCACCATAGACTGTCCAGGAGTTGGGGGATGCTTTAGTCCAGGTGTGGGAAGAGATCCCTCAGGAGACCATCTGCCACCTTATCAGGAGCATGCCCAAGAGTTGTAGGGAGATCATACAGGCACATAGAGGCCACACACACTACTGAGCCTCATTTTGACTTGTTTTAAGGACATTACATCAAAGTTGGATCAGCCTGTAGTGTTTTTTTTCACTTTAGGTTTGAGTGTAACTCCAAATCCAGATCTCCATGGGTTGCCAAATTTGATTTCCATTGATAATTTTTGTGTGATTTTGTTGTCAGCACATTCAATTATGTTATGAACAAAGTATTTAATAAGAATATTTCATTCATTCAGATCTAGGATGTCTTATTTTTGTGTTCCCTTTATTTTTTTGAGCAGTGTATATAGAGGCAGGCCATGTTATTTGAGTTTCCATGCAAGGTCCTAGGCGTATTTAATCAACCAGCAACCATCAGAATTATCAAATCAACTATGCTGAACAGTTTTAGGAGCAGGAAGGAGAGCAGCAAAGCACAAAGGACAAGGCAGAGCAGGAGAAAGAACCATTTTTGATCTCAAGGCTTCATCAAGTGATGGAAAACAGAACCCCACATTTTGTCTCTTCATCGCCAAACAGAAAAATCTTTTTTTATTTTATTTTGAGATATATGATTAACCATATGTCAACAGACCTCCTGACCATATATATCAAATTCATAAAATGAATGAATATAAGCAATATTTTCAACCAACAATAATCAATTTGCATTACAATCAGTTATAGATAATCTGCTAAAGACAAAGATTAAGCAGGAATTAAGAAGTCAATGGTAAAAATATTGCTCAATTAAAACTATTTTAAAACACCATCAGAGGTGGTATTCAGCAGGTTCTGACCAGTTCTGGAGAACTGGTAGTGGAAATTTTGAGCAGTTCAGAGAACTGGCAAATACCACCTCTGACTGGAGATTTTACAGTATCTTTCTCTTGCCACGCCGACCAAGCCATGCCCATAGAACTGGTAGTAAAAATATTTGAATTCCACCACTGAACAGCATGTTTAGTCAATGCATCTCTGAATCCAAATTTTCTGTATTTTGTCTCTCCTGCTGACTGTAATAAATATACTTTCTGTGAGTATGTGGCAAAGCAGCATACATAAAAGGACAAATTAAGTTGACAGAAGTTAAGCTGTCTGGAAAATACTGCTATCCTTTTAATTAAAGCTGTTCACTTTCTGCAATATGATACATGTGGCATTTCTTGCAAAAAATATAGTCTGAATCACATATCATGCTAAGGTACCATACCAATAGCATCATAAACCAGAATGGCTGGGCTCTCAAGTTGCAGTGAAAGAAAACCCAACAAAGCACATTCACAGTATGTGAACCTAGCTCTGGCATACCCAGCTTTGAAGAAGAAATGTTGCCTGAGCCAATATGTCGCATAAAATTTGAGACTAAAACCTCTCTATCTATGGTTAAAGTGCAGTATTGCAGGCAAACTCTGCCCACAGCCTGGAGTTCGATCTGGATGGGGCTCAAGGTTGACTCAGCCTTTCATCCTTCCAAGGTTGGTAAATTGAGGAGCCAGATTGTTGGGGGCAATATGCAAATAATGCTTCTAAATTGTAAACCTCACAGAAAGTGCTGAAAAGTGTTAAGTGGTAGTATATATGTTTAAATGCTATTGCTATTGCTAGGCTGAAGCATAGGAGCTACAGAAGATTACCCAGGGAGATTCATGGTTGACTGGAAAGATATATCACCCAGCACTAGGCACTCACACCCCCAACTACCTCAATTCAAACTACAACTGGCCTTAAATGCAAGCTACTCAATCCAAGAAGCCTTGCAAATAAAATACCTGAACTTCTCCTCTTATTAAATATGGCTAAATTCGACATCATATTTGTCTGTGAAACATGGCTCAATGCATCTCTCCCTGACTCCATAACCTCAGTAAGAGACTATCATGTTCACCGATCTGATCGTGAAATCCGTAGAGGAGGTGGTGTTGCTATCTTCTATAAAAAGTCCTTACATCTAAAAAACATCCAAGTTACCCAAGAGCTTGCTCTTCCTGAGACCATTATCTGTGAACTGACCTTAAATATCACATTTTGGTTTTTACTATGTTACAGAGCCCCTGATTATGACATCAAACATGTAAACAAGCTAAATACACTGCTAACATGGGCAGCACCCTGCCCACACAGTTTTATCTTTCTTGGTGACTTCAATTTACCTCATATTAACTGGACCTTAAATGAATGTACAACTGAACCCATACATGCAACCTTCTACAATGCTGTAGAAATCTGGGACTGGAACAACTAATAACCAACAATATTAGGCTTAACAACTGCCACGATCTTATCTTCTGCAATAGTTTGAATTCAATTTACGGAATACAAATTAACCCTTTTCCAACAGTGACTACAATATGATTGACTTTTGTCTCAACATACATCCACACAAAAATCATCACAATGACAAAATCCCCAATTATAACTTCAAAAAAGGCGACTATGAACTTATAATCAATGATCTCTCTTCCCTTGATTGGCAATTTCTATTCACTGGATGCAATACTGTTGAAGACCATTATGTTGTAATTATGAAACATTCAAATGCAGAAACTGTATGCCTTTTCTCATGTTGAAGAAATCATATGCCCTTTTACATGCTAAAGAAATTGTATGCCTTTTCATACGCTGTGTGCTCATTCATATTCTGAAAGTACTTTGTATCAAAATGTATCCTGCAATCACAATGTATCCTGCAAATAACAATGTATCATTCAAATATAACTCCTGTCTCTTCAGTGACCTTTTACAAGGCACGTACAAGAGACAAGGAAACCAGACAGCCACTAACAAAGCCCATGTATATTAGAAGCACTCTGTCAGATACGCGACTTTGTCATACATAATCCCCCCCCACCTGATTGCAGCTTTCCGATCAAGCCTGGTGATAAAGGAAGCTTCCTGAGTCAATCAAGTCTCTGTATACCCAAATATTTAACCATTGTGTAAGCCTGTATTTCCTGTTATATTTTTATCTTTTCAAATTCCTTTCCTTTTGTATCAAACACAATAAAAGAACGTGTTCCGATTCATTCGGGGCGCGCTCATCCCGAGAAACCCAGCCTGCTGTGTTTTCTTCCTCCTGTGCTCCCTTTCATGAGTCGCCCATCTTGATGCGGGACAGCAGATACCGCACCATTACAACATACTCTGACTAGAAATCAAAAGAGTCATCAAACTATATGTACCAATAACAACTCCAAAAACCAGGAAAAACAAATTACCCAAAACAATAAGGAAATTTCAATCCAAAAAGAGATCACTTTGGTGAAAAACTAAATCTGGTCATGTTGCCAACTTCAAAAGCCGATACAAAAATCTATGCCACCAGATAAAAACTGAATGCACCAATTATCACATTAAACAAGAGGAAAACCTTCTGTGCACAAATTCCACCCATGCTTTCTACAATTTTGTAAACAACAAACTAAAAGACACAAGGTCCATCCCAGCCCTTAAAGGACCTAATGGCAAAGACTGCAACGATGACACCATCAAAGCCAACATCTTTAACACATTCTTTGGCTCAAGAATTTGTAAACAGCAATGGATCATGCCCAGTATTTCCTAGCCGAACTACAGACAACTACAATGTTCTAATACATATCGATTTTACAGAAGACATTGCTGAAAAGGCACTGTGCAATCTAAAACCATCTCTATCTATTGGACCAGACAGAATATGTGCCTACTTCTTAAAAAAGCTATCCATTGCCATAGCTGAACCTCTAAGCATAATATTTGAAAAATCTTTCAAGATCAGTTCCTTGCCAAAACTTTGGTCACAAGCCATGGTCATCCCCATCTTCAAAAAGAGAGACCTCAGCCTAGTTGAAAATTACACACCAATCTCCTTATGCTGCGTCACCTGTAAAGTCATGGAATCAATTATTAACCAATCCATTATCCTCCACTTAGAGACAAACAACCTACTCTCTAATAAAAAATTTGGTTTCAGAAAAAAGCTATCCTGTAGTCTGCAATTCTTACACTGCAAAAACATATGGACTACACAACTCAATCAGGGCAAAGCAATAGATGCAATCTACATAGACTTCTCTAAAGCCTTTGATTCAGTGGTACACGACAAACTACTACTAAACTAAAATCTTATTGTATCTCTGGACACCTACATTACTGGATGGAAGCATTCCTGTCAAACATACAACAAATGGTCAAAATTGGGAGCGTCCTATCAAATTCAACAGTGGTGCCCCCCAAGGCAGTGTTCTAGGAACAACTCTTTTCATACTCTACATAAATGACCTCTGTGAACATGTCAAGAGCAACTGTGTTCTCTTTGCTGATGATGTAAAACTATTCAACACCACACACAATACTACTACCCTTCAAAAAGACCTTGACTATGTATCAGAATGGTACAAATAAGTGCTCTGTCTTACATATTGGCAAAAAAAAAATCAGAAAATAAAACACAAGCTAAATAGTCAAGACCTTGTTGAGGATCCAAACTCTGTCAAGGACCTTTGAGTACTCATCTCTAATGATCTAAGTGCTAGAGCCCACTGTAACTACATAGCCAAAAAGGCATTAAGAGTTGTTAATCTAATCCTACGTAGCTTCTTCTCTGGTAATATCACACTACTAACTAGAGCATACAAAACATTTGCTAGACCTATACTTGAATACAGCTCATCAGTCTGGATCCCATATCATGTATCTGATATTAACACAATTGAAAAAGTCCAGAAATATTTCACAAGAAGAGTTCTCTGCTCGTCTACTCATTGCAGTCTAGACCTAGAAAACCTGGAACTATGCCGCCTCCGGTCCAATCTAAATATAGTGTATAAAATCATACATTGCAGTGTCCTACCTGCAAATGAATACTTCAGCTTCAATCATAACAATACAAGAGCACACAAAAGATACAAACTCAAGGTTAACTGCACCAAACTTGACTGCAGAAAATACGACTTCAGCAACAGAGTGGTCAATGTTTGGAATACTCTACCTGACTCTGTGGTTTCTTCCCCAAACCCCAAAAACTTTAACCTTAGACTGTCTACTATTGACCTCACCCCCTTCCTAAGAGGCCTGTATGGGGCATGCATAAGTGCACCAATCGTGCCTACCATCCCTATCCTATTTTCCAACCTTTACTTACAATTTTGCTTTTAATTTGTAAGTCTTTTAAAAATACTCCTGGCTTTCAAGTCTCTGATATTTTATATTTCCCTTTGAAGATATTTAGGCTCTGTTCCCTGGGCAGCCAAGATCAATGACCCATGGGGCTATGATGAAAAACTCAAATAACTTGCACGCCAACTGAGTCATTTGGGGGGAAAAAACAGATAACACATCAAAATGAGGCTGATCGAAAGAACAGTATTATTTTATTCAGAAACAGCAGTGTTTTTAATCCCCCAAAAAACCACAGGACTTCACACTTTTACCTTCAAGGGTAAAATACGTTGTGTATTGATGGTTCCAATCAGCTATCATTCAATGTTTAAAAAAGAAAAAGAAAAAAGTGCAATAAACACATTTGTATTCATTCATGCTCATTGATGAAGCTCAGTACTAACAAGATAGAATGTGTGCTTGATGAGGGTGTAGATTTTCCATATGGGAAAGCATCCAGGTACATAGAGTCAATATGCCCCGATTTATGACAAGGACATGCTTGTAAATAGCACCTTGTGGACACTGCTGCTTTAATAAGCTGCAACAGGTAATTACACTATAACATTGCACAGGGCGTGACTGTACCAGCTGGAGTCATAGCTGCATTTTTTGCCTTGCAACAAGCAAACAGCTATTTGTAAATAGCCTCATAGCTTTCTAAAACACTCAGAGCTGGCTTCTTGGTCTAACGATTTGCACACTTTTTGCAAGAGAGTTAGAAGACATATATTGTTGGCATTTATAACTGGCAAAGAGGGTGGGAGAAAGGGATGAAAACTATCTCTTTAAGGCTTAAAGAGGCTCAAAGGATGCCTAAATATTTTGCATTTCCAGGGTTGTTTCACAAAAACATCCAAAATGACCATTAACTATCACTGAGCATGTGCAGACTCACCCAGCATCTAAAAAAAATAAGAGAACATTCTTCTAGTCAGAGTCACAAAAGCAATTATAGCCCCTTTGGAATATGTTGTATGTTCTGTCCTGGAGAGTGGGCGCAATAACAGAGACCATCGAATAGTGACTTCAACTCTTTATTGTGACTTCAGGAAAACAGAACAAAGAGCCTGACAGCAGCAGCTCCTTTTATGGAACTGGCTGCTGTCATAGCGTCCAATGGTTTAAGTTTGCCGCGCTTGGAGCGTCCAATCGCGGCAGCCCATTAACTAGCCAATCAGATTAGTCCAGAATGACCAATCACAACTCGCTGTTCATGGACCAATCAAATATGCAGGATTACGAGCCTGCTGTGTAAAGGGCCAGTCAGGTTTGTAGGCTTACAAGCCTGCTTGTTCGGAACACCCCTCCCCTCTAGGTTCCGTCTCAGGGGTGGGGTGATGTATTCGTGCAGGTAGGCAGGTCTTCGTACCTGTCTACCTGATTTGCATTGTTCCACCTGTTCTTGCTCGGCCACTGGCTCTGGTGGACTGCCCGCCTTGTCCCATTATAAAGGTGACTTGGCTTCTGTGCTAGGTAACCTCGAAGGTGACTCGGGGATACCTTCAACATTTCCTTCACTCCTGTCATCTGGATCCTCTGGACTCGCTGACCCCACCCGGCTGCTGCTGCCTGGAGAGACGATCATCTGCCACGGCTCCTCTTCAGCTGGTGAATATGCTGGGCTTGATTGTGCGGACTGTGGGTTTGCGTGTCTAGGACCAGGTGATAGTTCATTTTCAAAACCCTCAGTTTCCCTTCCCCCTCTGGTTCTGAGTTCAGAGTTTGTGGAGGGAGTAGTTGTCAGCCTGGAATGCAGCCGGTCTATGTGGCGTTTCCACAATTCTCCATCTGTGGTTTCTAATCGGTAGGAACGGGGACCCGTAATTTGTGTTATTTTGGCGGGGACCCACAATGGGTCACCAGTAAAGTTCTTTGCAAATACGAGGTCTCCTACCTGAAATGTGTGATGTCTGCTGCTGGAACCCAGGGGGGTTTCTGGGATGTAGGCAGGGTGTATACGATCCAAATGTGATCTAAGTTTCCTGCCCATCAGGAGTTCAGCTGGGCTTTTGTTTGTGGTGCTGTTCGGTGTAATATGTTGGAGGAGGAGCATCCTGGTGACTCTGTCATGGATGTTCCCTTGGTCCATTTTGTGTAAGGTTGTTTTAGTGAACTGAACCATTTGTTCAGCCCTGCCATTGGCCGCCGGGTGAGCAGGTGATGTCAAGGCGTGGCGTATCCCTCGGTCTGCTAGGTATTGTTCAAATGCCAAGGCAGTAAACTGCGGGCCATTGTCGGAAACCAAGACATCTAGGAATCCATGTGTTGCAAATAGTCTGTTCAATGTTTTGATGATCGCATCTGTGGTGGTGGTCTTCATCTTGTTCACCTCGAGCCAGTTCGAGTAGGCATCTAGTGTTATTAGAAAAGTGTGTCCTTTTGTGGGTCCTGCAAAAGTGATGTGGATACGGGACCATGGACCCCTGGGCGTTTCCCATTCCGTTGATGGTGCTTTTGGTGGAGCCGAACTTGTTTCTTGGCATTTGCTATAGGTGGCAACCCAGGCTTCGATTTGTCTGTCCATATCTGGCCACCAGGCATAGCTCCTTGCCCGTGCTTTCATTCGCACGATGCCCGGGTGTCCATCATGCAGCACTTTCAGGACTTTCTTTTGTAGTTTTTCTGGGATGGCTACTCGGTCTCCCCACAACACGCACCCTTTTTGTGATAAGAGTTCTGTTTGTCTGTTTTTAAAGGGTTTGGACGTGTCGTTGGGTTTGATTTCCAGCCATCCCCTCTCCACCCAGCTGAGGACTCGCGCCAAACAAGGGTCTTTTTTTGATTCCAATGCGATATCCTGCACAGTTAGTGGAGGTGAGGGGAGTGTCTCAATTTGTAGCGTGGATAGGGGAGGAGCTGAGTCGTCTAGGAACTCCGGTAATGGCGAACGGCTTAAGGTGTCAGCATGGGGAATGGCTTTCCCCAGTTGATGTCTTAACTGGTAGTCGTAGGCGGCAAGGAATTCCGACCATCGTGTCATTCTTGGCGATAGGATGTGGGGAGTTGGTTTATCCCCTGCCAAAATGCCAAGCAATGGCTTGTGGTCTGTGATTATGGAAAAGGATCTTCCATACACGTATTCGTGGAACCTTTTAATTGCGGATACAATAGCAAGGGCTTCTTTATCTAACTGACTATAGTTCCTTTCAGTTTTAGATAAAGTTCTTGAAAAGAATGTGATAGGCGCCTCCGTACCGTTTGGTAAAACGTGGCTCAGGATGGCTCCTACCCCGAAAGGTGAGGCGTCACAAGTTACAGTCAAGGGTAGTGTTTCGTTATATTGGATTAACACTGCATCTGATGTTAAAAGGTCTTTGACTTGCTGGAAAGCCTGCTCCTCTCAACATCCCCAAAACCAGGAAGCTTTCTTGTCGAGGAGCCTATGCAGGGGTTCAGCAACAGTTGCCTTCTGGGGAAGGAAGATGTTATAAAAATTGATGAGACCCCTCCAAGGCTTGGAGGTCTGTCTTATTTCTAGGTCTTGGAGCATTTTTAATAGCAGCCAATTTCTTTTTGGTGGGTTGAATTCCTTGTTTGTCAAGAAGGTAGCCAAGAAACTCAACCCTCTCAGTGCATAATTGGCACTTTTCCTTCTTGACTTTGAGTCCTGCATCCTGGAATTTTTGTAGGACAGTTCTTAGGCGCTTTTCTAACTGACTTCTTGTAGGGGCAGCTATCAACACATCATCGAAGTAGGGTACAACTCCCTTTATACCCTGCAACAACCTTTCCATCAAGCTTTGAAAAATGCCAGGTGCTACGCTTACTCCGAACTGGAGTCTATTACATTTGAACAAACCCCTGTGTGTGACTATGGTTTGGGCTTCTGCGGTCTTTGCGTCTACTGGCAGCTGCTGATATGCTTGGGCCAGGTCAAGTATTCGCGAATACTTTTCCACCCCCAAGCGAGTGAAGAAGGTGTTGGACCACGGGAACTGGATAGGCGCTCTGTTGAAGCGCGTGATTCAGGGTGGCCTTGTAATCCTCACAGATTCTCAAAGATCCATCAGGTTTTATGGGGGTTACTATTGGGGTCTCCCATCGGGCGTGGTCGATGGGTTCTAACATGCCTTGTGCTATTAATTTGTCCAATTGCTTGTCAATTTTTGGTTTGAGGACAAAGGGAACTTGGCGTGGCTTTAAATGAATGGGTGTGATATCAGGGCAGAGATTAAACGAAATGGGGGACCCCTTGTACTTGCCTAGTTGCTCGGTGAAAACTTCTTGAAAGTCCTGGATGAGGGCCGCCTCCCAGTCTTCGCTTACGGTCTGGTTGATGCCTGCCAATTCGATTCCTAATGGAGCGAACCACTGCAATCCCAATAAACTGGGTCGGTCTCTGTCGACGACGGTGAGAGGTAGAGTTGCGGTGTGGTCTTTAAATGAGACCTGAACGTGGCTGGAACTAGCAACCGGAATTTGATTGCCTTGGTAGTCCTTTAATATGAGTCTGAGTGCTGAGATCCTGGCAGCGGATGTCAGGGATCAGCTGTTTGAGGGTTTTCCAGGAGACCATTGACAGGGAAGACCCGGAGTCGACTTCCATGATGCACTGTTTATTTTCAGTGGTGACCTTTACCCAGATTTTTTTTGCATCCACTGAAGAAGCGTGGCCGATGGTGATGGTGTGGTGTGTCTCCTCTCATCTGGTGGTGGTTTCTATTGTACTGGCTCCAGTGATGTTTTGGGCGGTCCCTGTTTGATGGGTGGTTGCCTGATGTCTGCTGGAAGCTATTTTCATTTCTCTTGTGGCTGGATCCTCATTTGCTCCTGCACACTTTGGCAATGTGGCCCCTTTTATCACAGGAACGACAGATGGCGTCTAGGAACCTGCAGTCTGCTCATGGGTGGTTTCCCCTGCATCCGGCGCATTTAAAATTGGTTTTACGACCTCGCTGGTCTCGCTGATCATGCTCTGATCTGAGTCTGTTGACTTCTTCCTCTTCACTTTCTGATGAGGACTCGATGTCTTCGTGGTGGGCTGTTGTTGTGTGTCTCTCTGTGGGTATTGTAGTGTCACTGGCGAGTTGGCAGTTGGCCCCATTCGCTCGGCGCATTCGGGCTGGTGACTTCCTGGTTGCTTCTGCTGCAGTAGCATCCGCTATGGCATCTGCGAGGGCGATGTCTCCCTTTGCCATAATCTTACTTTGGGTGGTGAGGTCTCTTAGACCAAGGACAATCCGATCCCTCATGGCTTCTTCCAGATTTGCGAAACCACATAGTCCACCCAAATTCCTTAGGTCAGCTACAAAGTCCCCGATGCTCTCGCTTTCCCGTTGGTCCCTCTGGTAAAACTCGTGTCTTCTGATGAGGGTTGGGACTGCTGGGGCATAATGAGCCCTGAGGATGGGAGCAAGGGTGTCCCAATCCATGGTTTTGACTTCAGCCAGTTTTGCTAGCGTTTTAGCCATTTTGAAAACAGCGGGTCCGCAATGCGTTAGGAAAACCGGGCGTTTCTTGCCGGGCGGAGCATCCTTCAGATTGTTGGTTTGCAGGAATATTTGAAACCTGTCCATATATGAATCCCAATCTTCATTTGCTGGATCAAATGGAGCGGGTGGTATAGTGCTGCTGACCATTCCGCCGATATCTGCGCGATGTCTGCCACATGCTCTGTCAATGCTTTGCGAGTGCTCAGTCAGCTCTATTGTCTCCGCATCCCACCTTCGTCGCCAGTGTTCTGTCCTGGAGAGCGGGCGATGAGACATCGAATAGTGACTTCAACTCTTTATTGTGACTTCAGGAAAACAGAGTAAAGAGCCTGAAAGCAGCAGCTCCTTTTATAGAGCTGGCTGCTGTCATAGCGTCCAATGGTTTAAGTTTGCCGCGCTTGGAGCATCCAATCGCGGCAGCCCGTTAACTAGTCAATCAGATTAGTCTGGAATGACCAATCATGACTCGCTGTTCACGGACCAATCAAATATGCAGGATTACGAGCCTGCTGTGTAAAGGGCCAGTCAGGTTTGCAGGCTTACAAGCCTGCTAGTTTGGAACATTGTAGAATGTATTTTTCTCCCTTTTTTCAAAACTGACTCCCTAACAATCTTCCTCACAATTAAGGAGGCCAAGGAAAATCACCCCATTAAGTCTGTTGCAGGCATATTTCTATGCACCTGGTTCTTGTTGCAAACGGAAAAGGAATCAGGAGGAATGAGGGCACGTAGGAGGTGGAAAGACTGTTAAGAAATTTGGAGATAGATGAGGAATAAAACTGCATGTCATTTAAAAGTTCATTAAAATGTACACCACGAGTGGGCTGTTTTTCCTTCCTTCCTTCCTTCCTTCCTTCCTTCCTTCCTTCCTTCCTTCCTTCCTTCCTTCCTTCCTTCCTTTCCTCTCTCTCTCTTTCTTTCTTCTCTCTTCCTTCCTTCTTCCTTTTCTTTCTTTCTTTCTTTCTTTCTTTCTTTCTTTCTTTCTTTCTTTCTTTCTTTCTTTCTTTCTTTCTTTCTTTCTTTCTTTCTTTCTTTCTTTCTTTCTCTTTCATAGCTGTAGGCATCTCCCCAGGTACTCTTAGGCTGAATTATTGGAGTATAGCCAGCCAGCAGGGAATACCGGAAAGAGCTACTAGAGAGACACCAAGGCCTTCTAATTGCAACATATTCCTAGGCTGAAAGGGGATTCCAGACACCACCTGAAGTGCCCATTAAACAACAGATCAGTTTCACAGATCTGCTCTCGAGAGGGATTGATGCCTGGGGGAAGATCAAGGCATGAGGGGTGGAAAGCAACAATAATAATCAATATTCAGAGTAAAAAAATAAAAAAAACCACAGGAGCAGATGATAGATGCATTTAAGAAAAAAGTTTCACTCCAATGGGGGAGAGAACTAATGCCTTTGCACTTGAATCATCCAAGCACACCTTTGCCCATCAAACATTTGATAGACAGCGATTTATAAATATCTCAGCATGCTATCAGAAATACTATCTGCAGACTCTGTCAAAGTGCAGGTTCTCTTCCATTAAGCAGTGGGAGCTGATATCCACTTCTGAGAGCCAATCTCGAATATTTGGAACAGAGGTACACATTGTTATTTATTATGGTTGATTTTTTTTAATTGAAGGGCAGGAACAAGAGAAAATGGCCTTGAAAAATGTTGTCCAATACCTCAGGCAGCAAAAGCTTATACATGTATTCACACATACATTTGGAACTAACCTATACATCTGCAGCTACTTTTACCTACATTTAACAAGTGTTAAAGTCCTGTGGGAACAATTTCACAAACCAGCTTAGTAATATGCTACAGGTGCAGATGAATGGCTTCATTTACCAGATCCAATGTTGATTTACCTGTGGAAAAAAAAAGATAAAATAATGACAGTTCTTTTCAATCTCTAAGTCCAATTTGTTCGAATCACAAATGATTTTTTTCATGTACAGAATGCTGCAGGAAATATATCAGTGATACTTCTTGTTTCCAATTGGTGTGAGCAGAATGGAAAAGGCAGAGATGATTTTTTTAAAAAAAGCTCTTGCCAGGTTTTCTTTTGTAAGTGGGTAAAGAGCCGATTCTTACCTTTCTTTTCAGGGTAGAGCCCTCAGTGGTCCTGTATGCTGCCATCCTGCAGTGCTCTGATAAAATAATAGGGCTACCAAATTATAGCTGTAAAAAAAAAACTCTAGATGTCTGCTTGTGATTCTTTTTTTTTCCAGCTAATGATTTTTATTACCTCTAGAAAAAAAATGCTTAGCGAGTTGAAATCCAGACAGCTCTATCTAATGCATGAAAAAAGAATGCCAAGTGAATATGCCAGATTCAGAAGAGGCAGCGGTACCCCACATCCCATTGCTAAGATTTGAAGAACAATGAAAAAGACCAGATATCTAATATGCCAGTTAACTCTGGTGTTTTTTTCCCCCAGAATATTGTAGAGCAGGGGTGTCAAACTCAATTTCATTGAGGGCCACATCAGGGATGTGTTTGATCTCAGGGGGCTGGGGTGGATGTGGCCAGGGTAGGCGTGGTGAGCTTGACATCACTTGTGTTGGGGCACCTGTGGTGGCCTGAGTGCTCTGCCTGAAAAGGGCTCCCAAGCTGCGTTTTTGGCTGCGCCAGCCTCCTATAACCTTCTGCCAGCAAAAATGGAGCTCGGGAGGGCCGCATGCAACCCTCCTGAACTCTGTTTTCACTGGCAGGAGCACTGTGGACAGGTGCTTTGCTGTTACCATGATAACCCTGCAGGCCGGATCCAGCCAGATTTAAGCACCCTGCAGGCCGGATCCAGCCCAGGGACCTTGAGTTTGACATTCCTGTTGTAGAGTATACTCCCGTTCTGCAAAGAAGTAATTCCAAAAGACTCCCTGAGATAATGGAAGAATGAAGAATATGCCTTGCTGGACATGTGCTCTGCATGAGTGAGTTTTGTCCAGCAAAGACCACAATCATTTAGATACCACCAGATGATCAGAGAAAAAGAGGAAGGCCCAAGAAAACCTGGCACTAAACATTTCAGGAAGATCTGGAAAACTTCAAGAAGGATGAGGGGAAGACTGTAGCTGCGGACTGAGGACTGTGGAGTATGCTTGTAGCTGAATGTACTTGGCTCAGGACACAAGAAATTCACATTCAGTTCTGATCTATCAACAGATCAACTGATGAATCCATCAAGGACATGTATCTTCTATGCACTTGTCCACACCTTTAATTCATCTCTCTTCCTATATGGAGTGGAAAGTCAAAAGAACTGCAAACGTATTCCCATAAACAGTCTTTCATGTAATGACTGGGAAGTTTAGATCTAAGAACTTCCAGCCATAATACCAAAACTCTTCTTATGGGAAGAGGGGGGAGTTGAAAACTGAGCTGGAGGTACCAGTATATCCCTCCATATTTGGAATTTAATGAATATTTGAAGAGGATGCAATAGGTTGAGTGAGGTGACAGATGGACTAACTGCTTTGATTTGGGAGGGTGTGCCCTGCCTCAAAATCACAGGAGTGTGGCTGGTGATTGTTAGGAATTGATAGTCACCTAACAGTTGGTTTGGAAATATATTTAATGCTGTCTCTTTAAGGGAATGCTAAAATTGTAATTGGGTGTGGTTCCTCAAACAGCCATAAGATGGAGCCAGAAACCTGGGTTGTTCGTTCTGTTGTTATTGTTGATAGATGTTCTGATGTTCGCTGTTTTTGGTTCCTGCATTTTTCCCTTTTGACTGTTACTGATCGTCATTCTTATTGGATTGCTGTAAGTCTGTTACTGAACTGTGTATGATACTGGACTTTGTTATTTGGATTATCCCTGGACTGAAATACTGACTGCTTTAACCGTGTATGACTTGGACTGCTTGTTGGACTTTGCTTAACCGTTTACTGGAAGTAAAACCTACATTTTGCTATTCAGTGTATCTGTGTGCTGGTCGTGTGTTATTCAACATCACTCTCACTACATCTCCCTGTGTGCACTCATTCTCCTAACTCGGAATTACCTCAACAGTGATGTTAAGGGAATTCAAAGTATCAAAGTAGGTGGGACAAAACTACAGTTACTGCTATTACTTTTGGGTTGGGATTTGGCTTGGTTTGAGGTAGCTAAGAGGTAAATTGTGGACTTTAAGCAATGCAGAAGTTTATGTTAGCCACTCTGCCTTTAAACCCTACCTGTTATGTCCCTACTTGAAATCCCTGTGTTTTGATTGGCTAAAACACGGGGATTTCTCATTGGCCAAGCAGACCACACCG
>BHEV01003587.1:0-20702 GCA_004319985.1 Emydocephalus ijimae
TACACTAATAGGGTGGAGGTCAATCAGACAACAGCATATCAGCTTGTCCACGATGGAAGCGGAATTTTCATGTCTGTCATTGTTATGCACTGACTTAATTCTGTACAAACAGTTATTATTAGACATGGGTGTAACTTTTAAAGATTCCATTATTGTGTACGAGGACAACCAGGTAGCCATAAAGTTAGCTACTAGTATTGCTGTAAAAACTAGATCAAAGCATACTGATTTAAGATACTTAAATGTTAGAGAATCTGTAAAGAATGGGCTAATTAAATTGGAATACTGCATGACAGAAGAAAACATTGCAGACCAGTTTACAAAAGCTCAAGGAGTAATTAAGTTTAAAGAGAGTTGTAACAAATATGATTTAAATTAAATTTAAAGAGAGTTGTAACAAATATGCTTTAAATAGTTATATTATTATTATTATTACCTAAAAGGAGAGTATGTTAGGGATAACATTGTTTACCCTAACTGGTTTAGGTAAAATAATAAATATGTTATCATGGTTTGTTAGTTAAAGAGTCTTTAACTTTAACTGTAAGAATGTAATTAAGGGAGTGGTTGTAAAAGCACCATAAAAGAAGCAAGACAACGGCAGCTTGCTCTCTCTGGCTTGATGATCCCTAATTACTGGATGGATTGAAGACTGTGTTTTTCCCCTACTGGAATGGGAGAGAGAAAGGACTGTTGATCTTATCAACTGTGAGAAGACTGATTTATTGTAAGTGAGCTGACATTGGATATTCTACACGGACTTTGCTAATTGAATATCCTTGAATGGACTGACTAAAACGATACATGACTAATGGACTGTTATTTTGACTATGCTATAAACTCTAAATGGAATAAACTATATTTTTGATAGCACAAGCGTATCTGTTATTTTTACTGTATGTTAACAAACATACAAACTTATCTCACTCATTTATCTGTATGCCTATCTGACTAATGCTGCACATTCTGTTTAGCTTGTCTCCTTAACCCTGGTTGGGGAACACAGGCTTAACAATGCTGACTCTGTAAACCAGTGAGAGAGGTGCTGTAAAGCACTGTAAAGCAGTATACAAGTGTACGTGCTATTGCTATTTCTATTGGACAGATCTAAGTTTAAGTCCATTCTCAGACAAGGAAGTTCAGTGAGTGACAGTGTGCTGGTTACACACTTTCTTAGCCCAACCTACTTCTCAGGATTCTTGTTGTTTAGAAAAACTGGAGGAGAGAGTATTACACATTCCTAGAGGATGGCAGGATATACTGTTGAGAAAGATGATAGATAGATGATAGATCGATAGATAGATAGATAGATAGATAGATAGATAGATAGATAGATAGATAGATAGATAGATAGATAGATAGATGATAGACAGACCAGCACTTTGCTTTGTTTTCCCCCTTATTAGTCTCAGGGATGAAGAAAAACAAGAGAAGAATTATTCCTATCTCAATAATTTCAGGGTGCTCCCAGCTCTTCAGATATCTTCTCCAGTGTGGTGATATTCTGAGAGGCGGGAGAGTCATAGAAGTGAAATAGTTTCATGTGAGACATAGGAGACCAATTAGAATGCCTGTCAAATCAGTTTTATTTCCTAGGCTTCAGATCCTTCATTCCTGATATATTTTTTTTCAACAACAAAACAATTTTTGGTCTTAATCAAAATATTTAGAAATTGGCTGATTCCTATACGAACAAAATCTGGCATATGACAGGGTTGACTTTCTATTTGACAGAAAATGCATTCAGCCAGGGAGCTGTGACAAGGTAGATAAATATCATAAATAAATACATAAATAATGTGTTCATAATACACAAAAGAAGAGAGGATAAAGATTATTTTCCCCTTAAAGTTTACCCCCTTTTTTGCCTTGTATATTAATTACACTAGCTTCTAAATTCCACCAGCTGCTACCAGTGCAACAGATAAACAAATCACTTTGAGGAGACATTTAGAGAGATGGGCTTTGAATACATATGAGAATTCTCTGGGAATGAAGGTTTTGTAACACAGTTTTGGAGAAGGTTAGGATAAATTGATTTCTTTGCATAGAGGAAGGTTAACTCCTGCATCTGTTGAAATGGGTCAATGACTTGATGGAAGCTCACATGTAAACTGATTACAGTGGAAACCATTTATTTTAATCTACTTATATTTGCTTTGTAGAACAAAAGCAATTAATGTTTAACCAATGAAAATAAAAAAAGTCAAATGGACATCATTTTGTGATGTTTGGATAAATCAGATATGAAATGTATTGTAAATGGTCAGGAGTTTCCTTGTGCTGCAAACTGAATGAATGTTTCAAGAGTGTGTCATCATTACAATCTGCCATAACAAACCACATCATGGGCCCATTCAACAGCAGTCAGGATGAGAGACCATTGTCTCTTCTGTTTACTAACATAATAAGGTCATTTTTACTCACATGTTGTTAGCAGGAGTGTGATTCAATCGGTGCAACAACTGGTTCGGTGAGTGTGTGCTTCTCAATCAAATACAGAAGATTTCACAGTAGGATTTTTATTTGTTTCTTTATTTACATAACTCCATGCTTTTTTTTAGCTGTAGGATACCCAAAGATTTATATCTTATGCTCTTTAAAATGTATAATAAACTCTGGATAAAGACTTCATATTTTGGAATAAGGTGTGATCATTGTTTGGCTGACATTCAACTCTATTTCTCTCTTACTATTGAAGTGAAGGGAAACAGTGTAAGTTCTGAGTTTCTGAGAACCATCCATAAAATTAAAAATGAACTTAACAAAAAGGAATTAAACCTTTTCAGCAAGATTACATCAAAATAGACAATTCTTTATGCATTAAAGGAGCCATGGTGGCACAGTGGTTAGAATACAGTATTGCAGGCTCTCTGCTGACTGCCAGCACTTCAATCCTGACAAGCTCAATGTTGATTCAGCCTTCCATCCTTCTGAAGATGGTAAAATGAGGACCCAGGTTATTGGGGGCAATATGCTGACTTTGTAAACCACTTAAAGAAGGATGTAGAGCACTGTGAAGCAGTATATAAGTGCTATTGCTATTACAATTGCATTATAACTACACCATTAAACATTATGAACATCTTTTTTTAATCTTAGATATATAGTTCACTTCTGGATGATAAGGTTTGTTTAAAATAGATCTGTAAAAGTTGGGTTGAGGTAGTTTTCTTAGTTAATCATTGATTTCTCTGTTTACAATCATGTTATGCTTGCAACAGAAATGTAATGATACAAAAATCAAAGAAACTACAATAACCTCAGGTACCCTTCTATACAGAGGTGGGCATGGCTATGTGGGTGTGGCTAGGTGGGCATGGCCATGTGACTAGGTGGGCATGGCTTTTTTTGCACCTCTCCCGTGCTTTGTAGGTTTTTTTGCCTCCTGGGCCTCAGGGAAACCTTTTGGGAAAAGCAGTAAGACAGCGAAGGGGATCCCCACACAGCTGATCTCAGAAAAGCTGATTGTCAGGAGGGAAAAAAAGAAATACCAGTTTGGCTGAACCGGTAGCTGTTTTTCTACTACCGGTTCAGCCAAATGTAATATTTTTTACTACCGGTTCGCATGAACTGGGCCAAACCAGTAGAATATCACCACTGCTTTGGTATTGTAATTTAATTTTAATGTGATTCTAAGGAAGGGAGCAAAAGCCAGAGAACAAGATGGCTAAACACATCAAACAAAGGGGTAGTGTAAAAGGGGTTCATCTTATAATACTTATAATTCTTATAATACTAACAGAATGTAGATCAGAATGACTGCAAGATAGATGTTAGCCTCAAGGTCTAGATTTGGGCTTTTCTTACCTATGCAAATGTAATTTATTCATTTATAAAGTATCTTTTTCCATACAATCCTTCACAAATCTGTACTCAGAGCTGTTGGTCTGATGAGCTGGCCGACTGATAACCATTATTTTAGGGCATTTTAAACACACACACACACACACACACATATTGTTTCATTGTTCCATGTTTAGATTTAGATTTATCTTACAGTAGATTGCCTTTTTTCATAATAGGAAAGGATAAAACAATACTTGTAAGATGCTTTTTGGAGAGATTACAGTTATATCTATGGTTATTTTATTAATTTGTTTTTGAGTTTATTGTTTTATTTTCTCTGGGAACTACAATCTGAAAAGGAGGCTCAGATGAGAAGGAGGAGGAGGAAAAGATGATAGTCATATTTTAATTTAAACATTTAACTTAGTTGACATTTCTGAACTTTTGGTCTTTCCATATTTTCCCCATCCATCTCCTTTCTTAACTGCCAGAAGAATGAAGCTGGAAGTTCTAAGTGACCCAGATGTTCAGATATCAGCTTCACTATTTCACTTAATGAAATTATACCTGGCTGTTCTATATAGCAGTTGTCACAACTTTCCAATAAATACCTTTGCTGTGGAAATTGAGTAATATATTATGTTCTCAGAGCAGCAAATGGAGAAATATACAACTGGCATAATTGGGATCAATTTGCTCTGCCTTTATTGAACAATTTTCAAACTTTATTATCTTTTGTATTATAATCAGAATTGGGACTTAAAGTAATAATTGTTCATAAAGCTGGACTGGGAAATCTATAGGCCCCTAGACGCTGGTTTTATTTTCTTCAGCCTCAATTATCACAGACAATTATAAGAGATGATTAGAACTATTCTATAACTTTTGGAAAACTATATTATTGCTGATCAGCCACTGTTTTTAAAGTATGTAAAATCTGTTGTGTCTGTTAAAGTATATACAACACTTTATATACAGTACTTTATGAGTATATAAAGGAGATCTGTTAAAGTATATACAATAATAGATTGTTAACAGAGTACTTTGAAGTTTTGTTTTGTTATTGGCTTTACCTGTTAACTGATTTTTCTTATGCTAAATAGATGGTAAGTCAAATTGGTTGGGCAAATAGAGCTGTAGAACTGTATCAATTATATAATTCCCCATTTTGCAAGGGGGAAACTATTATTGTTGAAATATATTTATTAGTATTCAACTAGGAGGACAAATATATGTGTATGGGGTTTTTTTTGTTTTTTTATGCACATTTTTATATTGTTTAATTTAGTTTTGTTGTTTTCTTTTTTTCTGATGAAGTTTGCATTCTAACTTTGGAAATGAAATAAAAACTATAAGAAAAGAATGTGAACAAGCAGTGTGATTTGCAGCAGGAAAAAAGGCTTATGCATTATTGTGGAAACTACTCAGCTGAGAGTTATATGTCTGAAGACACTGCATTTGATGACTTCTGACGGTGGATGTGGGTTTGAAATTATTTAACATCCTGTAATGTGAGAATTTTTTTGGAGTCTTGAAACTTTGTTGTTGATAAGGCCCTCTTTCTCACATTCTCTTTTCTACTTTATTGAAGCTATCAATGTTATAAAGTGAATTATGAGATTTATATTAGTTTTCATGGAATAAAAACTGAGCAAGGATAGTGAGGGTTGTTTCAATAGCTATTAGATATGAAGACTACATAGATTCACCATGTTTAGAGTAGTTTGTCTCAAAAGACCAAATCTGAGTTATCCTTTGACTCTAACCAGAACAGTAAAGTCAAAGGCTGTGAAGCTATAGAACAGGAAGATATTTTAGCGTTCTGGTAAATGGGAGAAGGACAGCTTTTCATGTACTTTATTGAATTAACAGAAATGTTACTTAATGAATCATGAGCTGGAATGCAAGACAGGAAGAAATCACTCCTTAAACAGTAGTGCATTCACATGCATGAATGCCTCTTCAGTTCACATTCTGTAATCTAAAGTAGGCTGTCTTTATTGACAATGTATTCCTTAAGTCCTCTTGCTACCAACTTTCATAGGAAAGAAGACAGAGTGAATTAAAAAAAAAGACTGGTAAATGTGGTGACTGTACCAGTGTTGAAGGAAGAACGTAAATGTAGGAGAGAGAAATAGGAAATCCTTGTTCTGTAATTTACAGTGCAATGTTAGTAATCTAGAAAATGTTATGGAGATGTCCACTATAACAGTAGCGTCTAGTTAATCTAAGAGAAAATATTTTCTTTTAAGTGTATGTCTCAGAAATATTTGATTTCACAGCAGATTGAATTTAATGAGGAAGAAAATTATTCAAAAGAAAGAGCTTTCCTTCCTTCTTTCATTTCAATCCTATATATCAGTTAATGGCTATGCTGGCTGGAAATTTTGAAAACTGTATCTCAGTTAGGAAGGTATTAGGTTGGAGAAATTTAATATGGATCTGGCCAATTTTACTGATACTTAACATCTCTCTGTATGTATGTGTCTGTGTTTGTGTGAGAGAAAGAAAGAGAGAGACAAGAGTCCAAATTTTAAATCATTAGTCTCTTTTACTTATCGTTTTTTGAAAATGGAATTTTTTTCTGGACTGAAATATGAAAGACACCTGTAGCATGTTTATAAAATGGTATTGTTTGGCCTAGGGCAAGAGTGTAAAACCTGTGTCATCACGGTGTCATCACATGATGTATTAGGACCTTTCCCCCCTTTGCTAAATCATGCAGGGGTGGGGCCAGCAAGCAATGTATCTGGCCCACAGGCTGCGAATTTGACACTCCTGGCCTAAAGCAATTTGCTTCATACCTTGCCAGCTTCAGTTGTCACTTCTGATAGTAGTAGTGGATAAATATATTTTCTTCTGCATAATTAAGATCTGTTATTCAGATAATGGTCAGTGTAGTAACAGAGTAGGCATGTATCAACTGGCAAAATTGAAAAAGTGCAAGTGCATTCATAGATTTCTGTTGGATCTCACCAAAAGTCTTATTTTTTCTGTCAAGGATGTATAAAAAGGCATGCTCTAATTCAGAAATTATCACCAAATTCACGTGTTTGCCTGAATCTTTTAGAGATTGATATTATAAGATAGAATCAGACAGCTACTTGCATTTTGTGCATCCTAATACTAGTTTACTTACCACCTGTATTCTCCAGTCTTATTATGTTTAGTAATGAGCGCAGGACCATATAAGGTAGGATCCTGGAAAAACTGAATAAATAATATAAGATGGATGCAATTATACTTCCCTTTATACCTCTCAGCTGAATGCATGGATATTGGGCAAAGAAAGGAGAAGGGTGGAGAAGGGTGGACAAATCACAGGTGTTTCGAATAGTGGTAGGTAATTTGTGGCCCTTAATTCCTCTATTTAGCCTCTAATAGACTAAGGACTATTGGCTCTATGCCTATTGCCCATCTCTGCCTTATCACATTTTCTGAACAAAGAAACAAAGCAAAAAACAAACAAAAAATTCAATACAACCCCACAAAAAGACCTTTCTAAGGAGATGCCAATAGGAAGGATACCTAATAGAAATTTGAATCAGCTTTTCTGCTTGACACCAAAACCACTGTGCAGATCTAATCTTCAAACTTTCTGCATCTATCATTCCTCTCAGCTATCAGAACTAAAATTGTAATGATATTTTTAAGTATAGTGGTCATTTCCACTTCATTCTGTGCCCATCTTCATTCAGACTCTTCAAATTGCAATGGTGTTCTCTTCATGCCTCAGGATTTTCACATGCAGCTTTGTTGCTTGGCTTTTTTATCCTGATAATATTGCTGTCAATTTTTTTAACCTTATGTAGGCTTTTCCTGGGTTCCCAAGGATGGAAAATCATTTTTTTAAAATTTGTTCTTTTAGGGAGGAAAAAAAAATGGATCCAAATGCTGGAAGCAGGTAGTCAAAGGAACAATGCACAGAACTCAGTTCTTCCAAGGTATCCAGCTTCAGATCATACCACAAGACCAAATGTGGGTTCAGCCTGGAATAGACCTGAGCAGCATTATCTGCCAAATAGCTAGAATATTCTTCACACAGCCTGCAGATAATCCAGTGGCCTATTCCCCCACTCCCCCCATTGGAATATGTCATTATAAAAAGAGCCATTTTTGGTCAAAAGGCATAATTTTTAAAAATGGTGAATGATATCCATTTTGTAATGGGTGTAGTGAAGCATTATGACTGTCAGCCAGATTCAGCCAACATAATTAAGCTTTAATGCAGGATATACGTATTTTCAATTGAATATGCAAAGAATTTCTTCATGAATTCCATCTAAACAAGACACAATTTTTAAAATTGGCAGAAATATTTGCATGCGTGTCTGCATATTTATTGCTTCTATTTTATTTCTGACCAGAAGTCATCTAACTTTTCTTTGGTGCCAGAGTAAAATTCAAACCAGTAATTCATTTATTAAATGCATACATACAATATTCATTGATACATATGTGGATATATTCTTTTTCTTTCTTTTTTTCTTTCTTTCCTTTCTTCCTTCCTTCCTTATTAGTTGTTTCCATGAAATAGTTGCTGAGGCATCTGTCAAATATTGCCAGTTTACTGTTTCTTCTGGCCCAATTGTAGTGATTCATGCTCATTTTCATCTTTAAAAATATCCATGTCCATTCATTATAAATTTTCCTTTTTTGAGAAAACCTATTGTTTCTTTAAACATACCTGTTTCTTAATCAACATTATTTACTCTTATGATAAATGTGTGTGTGTGTGTCTTTCCAATTTGATTTGCAATTGATTTACAAGCTCATACAAATTTAAATAGGTTTCATTTTTTGCTTTCATTACATCATGTTTTGCTTTCATTACATCATGTTCTTTCATTCAGTTTATTTACATGCTTGCTTTTCATAGATATTCTCTTGAAAATCAATTGCAAAACAACCCTAGAATTGACAAGTTGGAATTTCCCCCTCAAAAGAACACCTATGAGTTTCCAAAGATAAATTTAACTTGTACAGGAGACTCTGACATATATAGTTCAAAATATTCATATTCTTGCTTGCCTCTTCCTTCGCATCGATGCTTCCTCTAAATTTGTCTTAGAATGTTTAGCACTTTGGAAAGAACTTTTAATTTCACTTCCAACAATGAAAGAGCATGAATAATATAGCTAAGGTATCACTATCTTCAGCATGAAAAAATGTTGTTCAGAAAAATATAAATACCACTCTGCAGGAAAAAAATGGGGTTAAGGGTCAAATTGTGATGAATAACACAGGCCAAATAAAATCATGTTTTGAAACATTTTTATGCTTTCTTATTTATTGACAGTTTTTTTTAATACAACACAATGAAATGATGATAAGTACATAAGATAGTATAAAAAGCCATTTGAACCCTTCCCTTAGTTAAGACACTTACAGCAGAAGATAACTGCCCCACCCCAAATCCCTCCTCAGATAAAAACAAAAAAACCCCACAGAATAAATAGAAATTAATAAATAGGAAACAAATCACTGCACAGCCCTTAACTCTTTGATTGCCGGACAAGAACCAAGAAAAGACAATTCTAGCATATGACATTTTTATTTTGTGATTAAAGGTTGATGCAGCAGGGTTATTGTAAACATAAGTATTTTGTTGAAAAGAAATGCTGAGTTATGTAAATGATTTACAGCAATATGATTAATATCATGACCCTTGACCTTTAATTATGCAATATTATAAAGAATTAAACAATAATAATTTGATGAACTGGTACATAGATTAATTAACCCATTTTATTTAACAGTGCATAATGAGATCTTGATTTACTAATAAAAATAATGTATGTAATAAAACACTGTTAAACTCAAGAAAAAAAAATCTCTCGAAGCACCACATATTTGCCTGATTATATCGGATGGTCTTTAATATTATACACTTTAGCACCGTTTAAGTCAACCTTGCTTTTGCACACAAATATTGTGTTTGTCCATAGAAAGTACTTGAAAGAATAACATGCCATTTGTTAAATGATTAATGGATAAATGCTTTGGGAAGAAGACAGTAATTTGTTTAATTTTGCTCAACTGTCATGATAAATTCATAGAATTTGTGGAACACACAAAGATTGTTGTTTCTTTACCTGCAGAATTCTGGACCAACTTTGCTCTAAAAGATGCAAAAAAAAATTGTGTTTATATTTCTATGCATAAATATATATGTCTGTCTTGCTTGTTAGCATTTTTTTAAAAAAAGCAATTGCACTTACTATATAAGGACCTGCCACTTACTGAAGAATATTACTTGTGGGCAGGGTGCATTTAAAAACATAAAGTGACACTAAAGTTGCTATTTTCTTTTTTGTTTTGTCTGTAGGGATAATATCAAATACACTTCCAGGTGTCATATTGTAAGTGTGAAAGTAGAATTAAAAAGGAGAAAGGTTGATTTTTCATAATTAGATTATTTATTACTTCTAGGTCAAAATCTTGCTCTTCATCCCTAGAAGCATAAAGGAATCACATCAGAATAATCCTGTTAAATAGTTAAGTGCCCTAGAATATTCCACTAATATTCTACTATATTGTGTTAATTGATTGACCTTCAAGTTTTTTGCTTGTATCATGTGCCTTACAATGTAGAGGTTTGCTGGAAAAAGTTACTTTTTCTTGCAAAGTATGATAAACATCCTTAAGTAAAGGAAACCACTGATGTAAATCACTTACTAAAAAAGAAAGGAAAAAGCTACAGAAATTCAGATAGTTACTAAGTGACAGCAATTGGTAAAAATTAGCTGTGTTTCTTTGACTAGATTTTTTTCAGGTTTCATATGGCAGCTCTAATACAGATAGTGTTTATATTTTTCAACAGCTATTGTGCATAGGAAAAACCTAAAAGCAAGCCAGTAAGAAAGGAAATAATTTCCCTTTCTGAAATAAACTCCCTCCAGAAATTGCTGATTTCTAACCAGCAATAAATCATCAGGTATGAGGAAACAATCATATTTTAGTTGTAGACTTGGACTAGATCAGCATGTAATTTTGAAGAAATATTTATAATCTACCTTTTAATGTATATAGGTAAACACTAGGATTGTGCACACATAAAAAATGATTCACAATGGCTCTGAATTTTACAAGTGTAGCGCCTCTCCCTGCAAGTCTGAAAAAGTGGCATTGGCAAAAGAAACCCACTCATTAAAATTAATGTGATTCCTAAAGCAAGCAGCACCATTTTTTAGGTTTCTACAAAAGCCTGAACATAAACTACTTTAATAAATAGCAGGAAAGTTCTGGGCTTGTATCAGGTTCAAAGCTCCTGAGTTTTGAAGATGAAGAACCCTAAAAAAAAATGTGTTTCTTAAAAAAAACACACTTCTGAATTTGTTGTTTTCTTAGAAATGACAAACAAATCAATCACACTAGATATGGCAATAAGTAAATAGGTCACCTCCACATTGGCCCTATATATCCTACCTCCCATATTCCTTAAAATAAACTGCTGAGGTTTTAAAATTTCCAGCTTTTCCTAAAGAGCCACAAAGTGTTTAGAGCTGGAAAGAGGTGATGGTAAAGAGGGGATCAGGCTGGAGAAAGTTGCATTAAAGGCCATGGCAACATCGTGTAGTTGAGTAGTCTGGCAGCATATGGATTAGATAGAAAAGCTAAAACAAACCTCAACAGTGCAGACACATCACCCTAAGACTCTTAGTCATAAAGTGAAAATAAATGGCAATCCCAGGCTTAGGTAGAATTGTGTCAGTGTTTACAGAATTGTCCGACCAGAGCTTCTTGAATCATAAAGCTGGTGAGTGCATATTCAGAGAATCTAAATGGAATTCTACAAAATGGTAAACAGTTTGACAGGTGAAGGAAAAGACCAACACTTAATATATGTAATAATGAAACTGTAAGGCACCCATAAAATGTATGCTATTATTATTATTTAGACCCAGCCTATCTTCTGGAATGATACCAGGCAAGTACCACCTTGAACACCATACTCATGCAGGCAAGGGTATAGGGAAAAATCACCCAGCTACAATATTTAACTCTGTAATTCAGACTCTCTCTCTCTCTCTCTGTGTGTGTGTTTATCTTAGTCTTATCAACATAACATGTAAGTCAATGGCAGACTGAAATCTGAAACCGAAAGACATTTGTCACCATTTGTGGCTGCTTGCACTAATTCAATCAAAGGAAATTCAATGGAAAATGCAAAAATACTGTTAGCAGAAGCGCAACATTGTAAGAACCCGGTATAATTTATTGGGAAATGACTTTTACCATTTGTAAGATGGCCAGAAAATTTACAAGAAAAGAAAAATGCATGTCAATGAACTTGCTGAGGACTTTTTTCACACTTTACTTCATTCTGTCCTTATTTATTCAATTTTAATTGGTTTGCGAATCTGTAGTACACCTTCTATATGACTACAGAATATCATAGCCCTAATATGGAACATTTTGCACAACTGGAACAATATAGTTTTACATAATTAACTAATAATTCACTTGAATGTTACATCTATATCCCTGCATTAAACAGCCACATCAATATTGTGGCATGGAAATTTTACATTTGATTATTTTTCTGAGAAACCAGCAATTTGGGAAATTCAGAGCACTATTAAATTAAAGGTTTGTGTTTAATAAATCTACTTAATTTGAGAAATAAACTTTACTTTACCTTTTATAATAGTAAAATATTTAAACCCAGAATTTAAATACTTGTGCATAATTAGTAGGATAAAAGGGAGAACAGCATAGTTTGCATGTAGCCCAGATATCACCATTAATTCAGTTATCACTAGACATAATTCCTCTAAGAACTCTTTTTTAACATATCTTTGTAACATAAAGCATGGGCAACCTATCATGCAGCAATGTCTGACAGATTCCTGCAATTTGTGAACTTAAGACAGTTAATGAAAAAAGAAATAGATCTATGATTTAATAAACTTGTCCCAATGTATATGGGATTAAGAATTTCTTATACTTTTTTGCTTAATTTTTAAATTAGTCAGGAATGACAGGAAAAATAGGTCTTGCTTTTCTTGTTATAGGAGTTACCACTTAATGTGCTTGGTTGATCTGGATGCCCAAGGCTATCAAAATATTAGAGAAGAGGCTATTTGGCAAATTATATAATCTAAAGATATAAGGATCTATTTTGAATGTGCACACCAGATATTACAGATAGAATTTTTGATTAATTTCAATGGGTGACATTCACAAGTCTTGTCACAAGATGATGAATAGTCAAACTTCATTCAAGATTGTCAGTTAGCACAATACATTCATATCAACAAATGAGAAGAGAATCTCTTGTTTTATATGATGTGCAGCAATCATTTCAATCATCAGAATTGTGGTCCAGTAAAATAAAATTATGCAGATAATTGAATAGAAACCTCTCAGTCCTCAAATAATGAAATCCAAACAGCCATTAGTATGTATGGTTTGAAGAATATAACTGTTATAATTAATGTAATCCTCTGCACATTACAGTTTATACGTAAGTAAAAACTCTAATGAATTCAAGATGGCAAACAAAGATGTATAGAATTGGGTTATATAGTACAAATATATAAGTAGCAAAACTGTACTTATTAGGTTCACTGATTGCATATGTTTTAGTAGGCAAAATTGGCATGAAGACTCTATTAATTATTTCCATAATCAAGTTAGATATGGAAAGTTTCAATACAACATTTAACTAGTTGATAAGTTTTCACAAAATTTTGACTACATTCTTCTGCTTCTTTAAGCCATATTTGTCTCAGAAAAAAATAAATAAATAAAAGAGAGACAGAGAGGCAGAGAGAGAAAAGAGAGGGAAAAAAAGATTTTAAATTTTAGTCAGAGATTTCAGGAGCTCTTATTTGTAGTAATATCTTATTGTTTCCATATCAGATAATCAAATATCAAATATTTGTTTTTCTCTAAAGGAGTTTATGAGAAATGCTACTTATCCCTTTACAATTATAGCACACCCTAACTGTGCAGATGGGCTGACCTAACTTTGTTGATTGAGCAATATGAGCATAGGTGTGTTTATTAAAAATAGGTTTCTATATATTATGTATTATGAAGTTACATTGGTTTACCCATTGTCCATATTGTATCTATGATGAAATTAGTCTCGTCTATAAAGGAACATTTGTATTTTTATTCAAAATAAAGGATTTATTCAAAAGTCAATGCTACCTTGTATTTCTAAAATTGGAATTTTCTTGAATTTCTTACCAAAAGTTTACCAGTCTTTTTTTTTTTTAAAAAACCAAAACCATTTTTTTCTGGAATGTACTGTTTTGCTTTTTATCTCATAAGGTTTCCATTTCTCAATAAATTTACACCCTTACACTGAACTTATATACATCCACATGTCTGTGGAAGTGAAAATAAAAATTAATTTGAATACAAGGGATTACAAGAACAGAGGCTGGAAAAAAATATTAGTTGATTCCTTTTTAAATAAAAAAACGGTGACATAAGTTCACCTCTATGACAAAAGTATGCCCAAACTTTTCATATTTATGCATTCATATTAGATATAGCACTATACATTACTATTATTCACCTTTTTAAAAGCTATTGTGCATCTCAATCAAATACAAATATTTGTTTTCCCTTATTTTTTTTTAAAAATGGCTGTGTGCAATCTCCTTTATTGTTTTTAAGGAAATTTAAAAAGGAAATAAAATATTTAAATGAATAGGGGAATAAATATTGTCTGTTGTCGTATATTTAAGTAATGGATATATATATAACAGCAAAGATGCAAAGTTTATTGACTGTTATCCATCTGTCAGTTTGTGAATGTTCATAATATATCTATGTTTCCATTTTCCAGATACAGATCAGCCAATGCTGACAATCCCTTTGGGAAGCTTCAATTAATGTGTCCAAAGTTTTGGTTATTCATCAAATCTGTCTGCAATCACCTGTTTTAATATATCAATATCAACATTCACTTTTAGTTTCTTGCAATAATATATAAATTTTATGGATTAGATCCAAACTCAAAATAGATTCATTCATATGATGAACTCCAAAGCTAACTAATTGGCTACAGTTAGATAGAACCAATGTAATTTAATTATTTTAGTTGCAGTTAAGCACAAGAGAAATTGAGACAAAAGAAAAAAAACACTTAGTAGCAGAACTGATTGCTGATAGAAAATTATAATGCTTTTTCCAGTTAACTGATATGCTTTGAAAGGAAAGGGTAAGGAAATGGAGAACTCTGGGATGTGTTCACCGTACATAAGTCATGTAGCGCACTATCAGCTGGGTTAGATATAACTGGATAATATAATGGTCTCACAGTGGTACAATCATTAGAATATGTATATCATACCTTTAAGAGAGTCCAAACCTCTATTTGCAATGCATATGTGCTATAAACTAAGGAATTATTTTCTCTTTCATTCTGTCATCCATTCATCAATCTGTTTATGCCGATGCGGATGTTGTCTGTGCAATCCTGTGTTACATGCCTCTTTTCTTTACAAAATAAACCCTCGATTCAGAATAAAAACCAAAACCCCCAATCATGTTCATTTCAATCATACTCATCTTCATGCTGTACTCAATAGAAATATAAATTCAAGGCAGTCCAACTAGTCATTAGCAAAAAATAATACGTATATATAACCTTACACTCTCTATAAAATGATTTGGTAATGTGGATTAGGAAATTAGTAAGAAACTGTTGTCAGCCTAGTATATGTGTGTGTGTTTGTGTATACACACACACACACAAGAACCCATACTTGTCAATGATGGCTGTTTTCAAGTATTTTAGTATTTGTTATGCATTTTAGAATGCATTTAAAACAAGTCATATGTAGAAAGGACTGGTTTCACACGAAACATTTTATCAAAATTAAATAGAAATTTGTACACTGTAGCTCATTATTAGAGTGTGCATGTATACATAGCAATTTTCCCATTCTCCTTGTACCAGTTACTAATGCTGGGCACATTCCATTGAGAAATTCTCTCCCCGTGGAGTCAGTTGGAACTAAGCAGGAATAAGAGCAGATTGTCTGCATGTATTCCAGCTAGAAGCATTTTTCACCCTTCTGTAACAGAACAGATGAATTCAGACAACATGTATTAGGCTTTTTTTTTCCCTTGTAAAAATGTAGTCCCAATCCAAAATGTTTGGAAACATCTTATTTCCCATTTAGCTTGTGCCAGTTTGCAAGTTAAAGGTCAAAGAGCAAAGACATCAACTAGTACAGAGTAAGAAAATTCAGACAGCAAAGTTTTTTCTCTTTTTCACAGAAGACAATGTTTAACTCAGTAATGACAATCAACAGATCAATGAAGTTCAAGGCAAGCTGTTCAATGTATCAAAAGCTACCTCCCTGGAATCCTAGCTTTCATAAAAAGTCAGGTGTCTATTTAGTGGAGTGCCTCCTTTTTAAACACTTTTCATAAATTCCTAGCCCAGTGACTGTAAAAAGCTTGTCACTGTGAGAAGCAGCTCCTAAAATCAATAAAAGAGGTCTGTCAGTTGCTGACTTTTCTCCAGGAAAAAAAAAATTAATATGTAACCTGCTCTGCAGGTCACATGAAAATGACAATACTGCTGTTAGCATGACATAATGCCAGGTAGTCCCATGGGTTCTTTCCATGACTTAGTGCACAGCTAAATGCCAGAGGTCTTGCCAACCCTTTGAGAACTAAGATGAAAGACTACATTGTGTGAAGAGGAGGGAAGATGAACAACAGCCAGGCAGCATCAGATGTTGCTTTCTCTTCTCCTTGATAGGGTTAACTATGCCTATAAGTGTCCATATTCAAAAGCAAGTTCTGTACTCATGCAGAATAGTATTTTTAAAAAAAACTTTAAAAGATGAGCTTTTTTAAAAATAAAAATGAAGCCAATTGTTAGATAGAAGAGTTCTATCTAGTCCCACAACCCCATTTTCCTATTGCTCTTAAGCTGTAGAAAGACCAATGCTTTCATGAAAGCTGAAGGTAGTGTGATAGAGGGACTGTTTCCAGCAGTATCTCTTTCTCTTCTATTCATCCCCTTTATACTGCTGTCATTTCTAATCAACAGAGCTCAGCACAGAAAAGCCCCACAAAACTAGTGAGCAGAGACTATGTAATCCATAGGAAGTATTGCCTCCTGCTAGCATATGGTATTTGAATTGCTGCAAATTATATGTATCTGTCTCCAGCCAAACTGCAGCCAGGTATTGAATTCTACCCACTAAGGTTCACAAAGGTACGATGCACGGCCCTCCAAGCATAGTACCAAAAAAAGGTCACTTGCATGATAAGTATGTAATGCCACTCATCAAATGCTCTGCCATGTTTGCTGGCAGAATTAAAAAAAAACAAAACAGTTCACACACCCACTTTTCAAGAGTGTAAGGGAAGCTCATTATTTGTTAATAGGACCCATGGGGTCTACCAATAATGAGATCAATAGTGTTGGGAGAAAAAGAGCAGCACAGACGTGGGAGACTGATAAAATGGCTTGGCATAGCACCAGCTGAAGACAAGGAGGCAAAGTTGAAGAACTGTCACTACACATTCCGTATGGCAATTAAAAATAAATAAATAAACCCAGAAATCAACTGGAAAATCTATGGTAACCTTTTATTGTATTATCCCCAATGGGGCTATTTACTAGAAATAGCCACATTGTAATTTCGGTGTTCTGTCTAGTATTGTGATGGGCTGATTCAAACCCAGGGTTAACAACTGCCTTCCATTTATCTGCCAATCCACTTGACCATGCCAAACCCATTCAGGCTTCGTCTTCATTATGCTACTATGAAGTAACATAATAAAATGGGCCAGCCTGGACTATCTAATGTGTCCTGGAACCAAATTAGAAGCAACAGTGATGGGAGAAAAGAATTATGGCATTGAGGGTTCTGTAGATCTGGTTTAGGAGTTCTAGAATGTTACCTTTAAGTAAAAGCAGAATCTGTGCACTAATACCATTTCAATCAATATGACTTTCCATTCTGAAAACTGATCTGATAGTTCTCAAAGAGACACTGATTCTATAAACTTAATACTAATCTTTTGTTTCTCAGTAACTTTTAATGTTATCTGATTGCATTCTTACTTCTGGAATTTGCTGCTTTCTAGTCTGGTTTCAAAATAAGGTTTCTGAGAAGCTTATGGGAAGCCTGGGACCAGCTTGCCTGATATAATTCTGGAGAAAAGAGGAAGTGGACAGGTGAGAAACCTTTAAATGCTAAACCAATCAGTAAAAAGGATACTCTCTATATAGTAATGAATATAAATGTGTGAAAACATTGAGGACATAGCTCTGAACAATTGTATAAAACACAAAATGAATATATTAAGGCTGTTACTATATTGCAGATATTTTGGCCCCTTGTTTGTTGGAAAATGGCTGTCCAAACAGTCAGAATTCCTGTATGTCATCCTGATCTCCCACTTGATAAAAATTAGGTGTAGGAGTATAGGACTATAGCTGACAGAAAGCAATCCTCTTTGGAGACAAAGCTGTTTTGGATCTTCACACTTCCTGAAAGTTCCGTTGATTGTTGTGTTTTAGTTACTCTATCTTTTCTCTTTAAAAATGCTTATGTTTTCTTTTCTTTCTTTTTTTTAACCTCACACAAAACTATTTCAAAGAGAAAAAGAAAGAAAGAGAAAGAGAAAGAGAAAGAGAAAGAGAAAGGAAGGAAGGAAGGAAGGAAGGAAGAAAGAAAGAAAGAAAGAAAGAAAGAAAGAAAGAAAGAAAGAAAGAACCAGCTGGGATGCCAGAGATTCTTCTTTTTTCATGTTGTTCTTTTTTATGAATATCCTGATTGTTTTGCATTGGGTATATTGAGTGTGCAGAGGAAAGGTTGGAACTGAATGACAAAGACAGACGAAGGACTGGAGAAACGGCAGGTACTGTGTACGACTGAAGCTTCCTACTGGAGAAAATTCTCACTCTTGCGCAGGACAAGCAGCCCCCTGGATTTTAAAGATCATCCCTGGCTGAGACAGACACAGGCCTGCTCCTTGTTAGGAAACTCCGTAACCAGCTCTTTTGTTGGATTTCATGTTACCACTACTCCTGGGAGAAAAGAAGAAAAAAAATATCCCTACATCACACCCACTCTTGCATAGAGCGTTTGCAGTAAAGTATGTGGCGGGGTGTTCCTTTCCTCTTGAATTGGAACACAGTGTAAACCAAGACAAGGAGGCACAGGGCCAGTATGCAAGGGATGACAATGGCTATAGCTTTCACAGTGCTGGCTGTGTTGTCCAGTTTGATGACAATGTCTACATCATCTTGAGGGCTGTGTCGGTCTTTGTCCCGGTCTGCTGGTCCATCACAGCCCATAAAATCCTTGAGGATAGATCTGGGATACCCCGGTTCCACTCGGAGCATTTGATTGTTGAATTTCCAGTATTCTTTGCCTTTGTAGAAATATGTGAAGCCTATTTAGAAACAAATATTGAATTATTTAAATGGATTGACATTTGGACATCTCTCAGTTAAATAACTTATTGCAAGTAAGGATGCAACTGCAATTTGGAAATGAATACAAGAACTTCCTACTTAATCAAAAGAGCATCCTGATTCCATACACCATCTTTAGTATAGATTGCTACACAATTTTATGAAACATTTTTTTCATAAAGCATTTCTCCTGCTTCCATAAAATTAAATTGTTTGCGCACCGATCAACAATTCTGATTGAATCATGCCCTGAAGTCGAGCTTGTTTAATGTGATGGAAAAATTAAGATAAATACAGTTTTAAGTTGACACTTGAAAATAACTTGAGCCTGAGTTGCTCAAGGAGCAAAGGAATATTGGTCAGTTGTTGCAAATTATAGCAGTTAGTTAGTTAAATTGCTCCCACCGTCCTGAATCTCTTCCCTGTTGCATCATCAGCTTTAAAATGAACTCTGAAACATAAAACAGGTGTATACACTTCATAGCTTCAGTAGGGAGCTAGAATTTGATCATTCAAAAGCAAACCAGGACAATTACAGGGTGCCTAATTGCAGAAATCAGCTTCCCTGCCCAAAAACTTTAAAGCTTTTACTGTCTCAGCTGAAAAATGGTACCAATTCAATAAAAACTTTCACAATGGGCATACAACCTCCTGTTATTTATCAACTACATACAAACAATTGGGAGTTTTATCCAGTGTTATAACTTTGCCTCTCACAATGTGTAAGAGATAGTAAAATAAAATAAATAGAATTAATTTGGTAAATGGCAACAATTGATTGCAATAATATAACAAACATTGGGCTTTGTCTTTGAATGATAAAAAGGACAAATCATTATTTTTTTAACCACTTCTTTCCCCTATTCAAATTAAGCACCACTTCTTTTCGTTTCTGGTTCAGATTTTTATGACAGGAATGTGAAAACAACTTGGCTTGGCTATTTATTAATTTTCATTATCTTTCTAAAAATTGAATGTATGTGAAGCTGCTTTGGAATAATTTTATTTTGGCGCCAGTAAACACAATCTTTCCCCCATTGTTAAATGTGCCTACTAGCTTGGCTTGAATGATGAGGCTTTAAAGATGAGAGGTAGGAGAAACAAAATATGTTCCTTGACATATTCTGCAAGTTTCAAGTTTTTGCAGTCTTCCAAATTGTTTAAGAATAAGTTCCACTGAAATTGAAGAGGCTTCCTTCAAAGAATATTTCCAATATTTCATTTTGAATGCAAAAATACTTTGGGTGATTGGAGTAAGGGAATATCCATTTTAATGTGAAAGCTCACAACTGTTTTGTTTTTCTGGGATACCACTGTGGAAAACTATGAACTGCTAGTAGGAGTTTCCATGGGTAGTTTCCATGATCCTTCCATGAATCCTTTATTATGACTTTATTATTAAATGCAACTTCATTTATCGACCTACTGTCTGTCTATCTATCTATCTATCTATCTATCTATCTATCTATCTATCTATCTATCTATCTATCTATCTATCTAT
>BHEV01003590.1:0-15394 GCA_004319985.1 Emydocephalus ijimae
ATGGAGCCTGCGAGAGAATTAACGGGGTGCTAGAACAATACCTTCGGTGTTACATAAATTATCAGCAAGACAACTGGGTGGCAGACTGACACTTTGAAACCCATTTCTGTTTTTTCTGACTCTTAAGGACAGGCAAGGTTAACAACTGCAATTGTGACCAAATTTCTGTCACTAAGAAACACAATTGTAAAGTAAAAACCTCACAGGACAACATTGCTAAGTCATGTGACATCATGCATAACAACCATGCCGCTTAGCAACAGAGTTTCCTGTCCCAATTGTGGATGTGAAGTGAGGAGTACATATTTCAGGAATGTCCAACCATGGCAACTTTAAGACTTGTGGATTTCTGCATGTCTGATTGGGTAATTCTGGGAATTGAAGTCCACAAGTCTTAAAGTTGCCAAGGTTGGATAACCTTAATTTATAGAGCTCCTTCTCATCTAGCAGTTTAAAAGCATGCAAATGCAAGTAGGTAAATAGGTACCCTTTTAGTATTCCATGAGCCCTTGCAATATAGTAATGCTGACTGTATGACCATGGAAGTGTCTTTGGACAATGTTGGCTCCCTCAGCCAAGAAACAGAGATGAACAACACCCACTAGAGTCAGACATGACTAGACAGGGGAAACAGTTACCTTTAACTATATATAGCAGGGGTGTCAAACTGGATTTCTTAGAGGGCAGGATCAGCATTATATTTGTCCCCCGCGGGCCAGTGGGGGGGGAGGGAGGAGATCAAAAGATCCTTCAGTGCAGTTGTCATATTTTTTATCTATGTGAGACATAGAACCTCCAGTCTTTCCAGGCCATCTGGGGGAAATGTCCAGAAAAAGGGGCAATGGTGGCCATAACTACAATACGTAGAAATATCACACTTGATTACTCTTCATTATTTTTTTTTTAAGGAATCTTTTTTTTTTTAACTCTTAGCAATTTTTGTAGTCTGCCAAGCTTATTCTGAACATTTATTTAACTGATACCAATTCCCCTGCTGGATTCTTCTGGCAATGTCCTCTTAAATTATTCCTGTTCCCGTAATGGGCTTGCTTTCTCGAACCTGGTCATCTTTGGGTAAAGATTCCCCTCACACATACATGCTAGTCATTTCTGGTTCTAGGGGTCGGTGCTCATCTCAGTGACAAAGCCGAAGAGGCAGCGCTGTCTGAAGACATCTCCATGGTCATGTGGCCAGCATGATTAAACGTCGAAGGTTTATCACAGAAAGCTGTTACCTTCCCACCAAAAATGGTCCCTATTTTTTGGCTTGCATTTTTACATGATTTCAAACTGCTAGGTTGGCAGAAGCTGGGACAAGCAATGGGAGCTCACTCTGCTATGCGGTGCTAGGGATTCTGTTGTGTATACAATAAAGTTAATAAAGTGTGGGCTTGGGGTGAAGTGCAGGGTTCTGGCCCTGCACTTCTAATTGGCTGTTGGGCGGCCAGACCGGATTGGCCAGTTCTAACGAATCCGATTGGCCCTTAACTAAGAGTTCCTATTGGTTGAAAGAGCTAGCGTTCCTAGCTCGTTATTGGTTAAAACTTACAAGGGATGCCTATATAAGGCAGAGTTCACTGTTGTTAAATGGAGAAGTCACTATGTAATTAAAGAGCTGAAGTTCACCGTTCAGAGGCTGTCTCCATTCATTTCGACCCATGCTCAGTACTTAACAGATTCGAATCACCAAAATGCCGATCTTTCTGACGACAAGCTTAGACACTGAGACACCGCATCCCCTTCTGGTCATTTTAGATTCCTCATAATCCTCATAAAATCTCTGTTTTTCTCATCCACAATGACCAATCAACAGGATACATTCCTTACAACCAACAGCTCTTTATAAAAATCACATTTTCATTCTTCATGCTTCAGCACACAGTCCATCAGAACATACAACTTGTCTGATCATTCTGTTCTATTCTTACCACTGAACTCTCTGGCCAAAATTCTGTAAATGCTGTCTTTGGTCATCTATTGAATTGCAAGATATGACCAGACATGTGGCTCTGGCATGTGGGAACTATGGCCACAGCCCAATCACAACATTGGGAGAGACCAGCCATTTGTTAATTGGACATTGCCTACAGTCATTGGCCTGAAAATATGTATATGCCAATCAATGAGAACAAGATGTTTCATAGCATATGCTATATTATGGTGTAGCTTTGCAATTCATTTGCTTACTGAACAGACTGTACAAGAGAAACATATATTACTGTCTTGAGAGGTAATCTCTATTGAGAAATGGCGGAAATTAAATCATGGAAGGTTAAAACTGTTTTTGGTCAGCAACTCTGCATCATTTATTTGTTTGTTTGTTAATTTATTTACTGCTGACTTCACCTGGGCTTTTCTGTAAAATGGAAAAAATGATAAAAACTGTAAAGAAACGGTAGCAAAACAATGGCAGAAAAAAACAATCAAAGTACAAAAACAACCAATTAAAAGATGGGCAGATGGGGAGCAGGAAGCACAGAGGTCAGCTAATTAGACCAGGGATCACCAACCTTTTGGACCTCAGGGATCACCAAACTCATAATTTTAAATCCCAGGGACCACTAACTGGTTCTGTGGGTGTGGCCTAATTTGTGGGTGTGACTTGGTGGTCATGTGACTGGCTGGGCATGGCTTGTATGTAAATATTATAAATATTTATATAAATATTGAATTTATTTTTTATAAAAAAAGAGCAACTTTTACCCAAAATCAGCCAAAGCAGGCAGGCAGATTGAGTTGCTCACAGAATCACAGATTTATTCAGATATCTATCTAACTGCCATCGGCTAGCTCAGTCTGTCACATAAAATTTGCTTGCCATGAGTCTGCACTGAACAATAGAACCTTCAGTCCTAAGGGAGGTTCGGCTGTGCTTAAAAGCAGAGCCGAAGATCTAAAGACTAGCGAGAAAGCAAGAAATCCAACCATTTCCTGCTTCCTAGCAAATCTAAGTCTCACAGCTGATGGTTGGAAAAATAGCAATTTAGCAGGTAAGTTTGCTGGGTAAGGAGTGAGTGGGCGGGGAGGGTTCCTGCAGGCCATGTGGATGGCACAGTCTTGTTTCTGTGCAGCCTAGATTAATTGTTTTGTGGGGGGTGCTCTGGGGGTGTGTTTTCTCTGTGGCCCACCAAAATTTTCTCACAGCTTACCAGTGGGCAGTGGCCCACCGGTTGGTGACCGCCGCATTAGACTACTAGGCCACCTCCAGCGTGTTACTCTCCTAATGGGACCCTAAATTCCTACAGCAGACCCAGATCTTCAGGCCTTGAGGAGGGTGTAGTAAACCTCATACCAGGGGGCAGGATGCTCCACAGCAGGGGTCTCTAATCCCTGGACCACAGCCCACTACCAGGCTTTGACCCATTTGGAACTGGGCCGTGCATCCCCACTTGTTTGAACAGTTGGTGAACACATGTCCATTTGAAAGACCAGCAGACCCACATGCCCACTGCTTGTGTAAATGGAGCTGTGTGTGTATGTGCACTTGCCTACCATTCCCATGGAACGATCCTCTCTCCCCCACCCTCCCTGCTGGTCTGCAAAGCCAGAAAGGTTGAGGAACTCTGTTTCAGAAGGCTCTTCTTCTGGATCCCACCAGCCAAGGTTCCTTGACCAATAGGATCCACAAAAAGCCTCCTCTGCCAACATGAGTGGGGTAGACTTGCCTTAGCTGGAGGAGGAAGTTCATCAAGTAACCTAGAGCCATGCCATGGAGGGCTTTAAACCAATACTTTGACCTGCACCCAGTAGCAAACTAGCAGCCAGTGTAGCTCATGAAGCAGTGGTGTAACATGGGCCATTCTAGGGGCCCATGCGGACTGCCCATGCGGCTACACTTTGTACTAGTTGAAGCTTCCAAATCAGTAGTGGTATTCCCATTTTTTTTTACCACTGGATCTGTGGGCATGATGTGGCTTGGTGGCCATGGCAGGGGAAGGATACTGTCAAATCCCCATTCCCTTCTCCTCCCCACACGAACCTGCTTTCCAGCTCCGTTCTCCTGTGCAGGGCAACAAAAGAAGACCCAGCTGATCAGCTGGGACTCAGGAGGCAGAGAATAGATGGGGGTGGGGCCAGAGGTAGTATTCAGCAGGTTCTGACCAGTTATGGAGAACTGGTAGCAGAAATTTTGAGTAGTTCGGAGAACCAGCAAATACCACCTCTTGTAGTATCCTTCCCCTGCCATGTCCACCAAACCACACCCACAGAACCAGTAGTAAAAAAATTTGAATCCCACCACTGGGTGGGGCCAACCAGAGGTGGTATTTACTGGTTCTCTGAACTACTCAAAATTTCCACTACCAGTTCTCCAGAACCTGTCAAAACTGGCTGAATACCACCTCTGTTCCAAATACATTTCAAGGGCAATCCCATGTCCAAGGGTGTTGCAATAATCCAGATGACAGATAACTAGGGCTTAAGAAATCCCGATCCAGGAAAGGGTGCAGCTGGATCACAAATCAAATATTACCCATGATTGAGGCTTCCTGGCCCTGATTCAGAACTTTAATCACAGTTCTACATTGGCTCTATTGGTCTATTTCATAATTACAATTTCTTATGCTACCTTATTGATGGTTGCGCTAGATAGGACATCAATTTACATTATCACAATGATACTGAATTGAATTCTGTCTAATAATATTTTGAATGAAAATCCATGTCCCCCATCTCTAGATATCAACATTTCATTAGAAAGCACATTAAAGCTCTGCCAGAAATGATTGTGTACTTAATAGAGCATTCCTACATTTCAATCATCAGATTGTATGTTCCTTACAGCTGTACTGCAATAAATACTGTTTGCAGTAAAGAGATCTTAATCACAAACACTTCAACTAACATTTGTTGAGAAGCACAGGCGTATTGCTAATTTTAAAGATTAGCATGTTTCATCTCAGATTAATCTTTTGCAGCTGAAAAGGAGGGGAAAAAAAAACCCCAAACAACCTATAATGAGGGAATCCAATATTATACACAACATGGATTGAATTCCTTAATACTGCAGGTCTATTGCTTTAGAAAAGTTATAATTCAACGGTCTTCTCAATTTTATTTGGCCCCTCCATTTTTATGTCTTTGCCAGAAGTAGAGTTTTAACACGAGCCATTCCCACTACAGCAGGGTCCAGGGTGCTTTACAGTAAATGCAGTATGGTGTTTTCCTGATGTTGAAACCTGTCCAGAAACTTGAGGAAGAGATATTTATAATTCTCACAGGAAACAGGAGCTGAGAGTAAGTGCTTGAATTCTTTATCAAATAAACCAGCCAGGATAGGATCTGGCTTTTACTGTACCTTCATCCTTCTAAATAGTTTAAGGTCTTAGTCTGTTTGGCATCCTTGTCCTCCATAAAACTTTGCCTCTCCTGTGGGAGAGCTGCTTATCGACGTACCCTCGCAACCTCAGGAACAAAGAATGAATCAAGAAAGATGACCTTCTAGGTTGTTTTAAGGATTATGGAAGGTTAGGCGTTTTACTCCAGTAAAAGGTCTAATAATTTGGCCTCTTTGATATTCTTACGGCTGGGTTATTTTTGTTGTTATTTTTTAAATAACATTAACATTTTTAATAACATTTTAATAACATTCTTAGGGATGTTGAGGCCATTTTCAAATCATTCACCCTGTCCTTTTCCCATTTATTCTTCCCTTCCCAGAAATAAAACACTTCTTTTTCCAGAAGATGTTAAGAAACTGGACTTAATTATTGCTCATATTGCCTGATTATGTATTTGCATTGGACATTGAACTGCCTTGTTAAAAAAATATTAACTGAATATGCAATTAAAAATCAGATATTGCTGTTGTCTTCTCAGGCTTGGAATTATTCTTTAAAATTGTTTTCACTTCCATAGTGTTCATTACTCAGATGTAGTTTCCCAGTCTCTTAATCATTATACTTGTTATGTCTGGAAGGATGGGTCCAAGAACGGAGACGAGACTCAGAAAGTGACTACAGCTCTTTATTAGTGACTTCCGATCTGAGCAAAAGCTCCTAGCCGCAGAGGCCCCTTTTATAGAGCTGGCTGTGGCTAAACGGCCAATGACAGTGGTTTGAGCTTGCCGCGCTTGGTTCGCCCAATCACGGCAGCCCGTTTAGTAGCCAATCGGATCAGTCTGGAGTGACCAATCACGACCCGCTGTTAGCGGACCAATCCGCTTTGCAGGCTTTCAAGCCTGCTAGTCCGGAACACCCCTCCCCTCTAGGTTCCGTCTAAGGGGTGGGGATCTGTAGTCTTGCAGGTAGGCGAGTCTTCGCACCTGTCTACCTGACTTGCGCTGTTTGAATTGTCTTTGCTCGGTCTTGGCTTCTGACGGGCTGCTCGCCTGGAACAGTGCCAGTTCTGTAGCTGTGACTCCTTTCAGGTGACCTCGGGCTGATTGACACGCCTCCTTTGTTGCTACTGCTTGTGCTCTCATGATTCGCTGGACCTGTTCGGTTGCTGCTACTAGGTGAGATGATCAATTGCCAAGGCTCTTCTTCAGCTGGTGAGTACTGTAGGCTTTGATGTAGTGATTGTGGGGTTCTTTCTTCTCTGCCAGATGTTGGTTCAATTTCAGAACCCCTGGTTTCCCTTCCCCCTCTGGTTTCGTGGTTAGGGTCACTGATGGGAGATGTGGTTAGCCTGGATCGCAGCTGGTCGATGTGGCATTTCCACACTCTCCCATCTGTGGTTTCCAGCTGGTAGCTCGGGGCATTTTTGATGGCAGCCCATTTCTTTTCTGTCGGGTGAATTCCTTGTTTGTCAAGGAGGTAGCCAAGAAATTCAACCCTTTCAGTGCATAACTGGCACTTTTCCTTCTTTACCTTGAGGCCAGCATCTTGGAACTTTTGTAGGACTATTCTCAGTCGTTGTTCTAACTGATTCCTTGTTGGAGCAGCTATTAACACGTCGTCGAAGTAGGGCACGGCCCCTTTAATGCCCTGCAACAACCTTTCCATCAGACTTTGGAAAATGCCTGGGGCTACGCTTACTCCAAACTGGAGTCTGTTACATTTGAACGCGCCTCTGTGTGTAACTATAGTTTGGGCTTCAGCGGTTTCAGCATCTACTGGTAGCTGTTGATAAGCTTGGGCCAGGTTAAGCTTTGTGAATATTTTGCCACCCCCAAGTGAGTGGAGGAGGTGCTGGACCACGGGTACCGGATGGGCACTCTGCCGTAATGCGTGGTTGAGGGTGGCCTTGTAGTCTCCACAGATTCTCAAAGATCCGTCAAGTTTTATGGGGGTTACAATTGGGGTCTCTCATCGGGGGTGATCAATGGGTTCTAACACACCTTGTGCAATTAGTTTGTCCAGTTGCTCATCAATTTTTGGTTTGAGAGCAAAAGGAACACGGCGTGGTTTTAGGCGAATGGGAGTGATATCAGGGCGGAGATTAAAAGAGATAGGGGACCCCTCGTACTTGCCTAGATGTTCACTGAAGACTTCTTGGAAATCCCGGACAAGGGCTGCTTCCCAGTCTTCGTCTACAGTCTGATTGATGGCTGCCATTTCGATTCCTAATGGCGCGAACCACTGTAGACCCAGTAGGCTGGGTCGGTCTCTGTCAATGACGGTGAGAGGTAGTATTGTGGTGTGGTTCTTGAATGAGACCTGGAAATGACTGGAACCAATGACTGGAATCCGGTTGCCCTGGTAGTCCTTTAATATAAGCCTCTGAGTGCTGAGGTCCTGGCAGTGGATGTTGGGAATCAGCTGCTTCAGGGTTTTCCAAGAGACCATGGATAGGGAAGACCCGGAGTCCACTTTTATGATGCATGGTTGATTTTCAATGTTGACCTCTACATGGATTTTTCTGGTGTCTAAAGATGAAGCGTGGCCGATGGTGATAGTCTGATATGCTTCTTCCCGTCTGGGTGCGCCAGTAAATTTCCGGTTTCTGTTGTACTGGCTCCACTGGTTGTTTGGGCGGTCCCGATTAGTGGTGGGGTTGCCCTCTGTTTGTCGGAGACTGTTTTCTTTCCATTTGGGACTGAATCCTCTTTTGTTTCGGCATACTTTAGCAATATGCCCTCTTCTCTCACAAAAACGACAGATGGCATCTAGGAATCTGCATTCGGATCGTGGGTGGTCTCCACCACATCCGGCGCATTGGAAATTCAATTTACGACCCTGCTGGTCTCGTTGTTCGTGCTCTGACCTGAGTCTGTGGACTTCTTCCTCTTCACTATCTGATGAGGATTTGATATCTTCATGATGGGTGGCTGACGTGTATTTCTCGGATGGCATTGCTGTATCGTTGGTGATTTGGCGGCTGGCCCTATTTGTCCGGCGCATCCATGCTGCTGATTTGCGGGTGGCTTCAACTGCAGTGGCATCAGCTATGGCGTCTGCGAGGGAGATGTCTCCTTTGGCCATAATTTTGCTTTGGACCGTGGGGTCTCTTAGGCCAAGGACAACTCGATCCCTCATGGCTTCTTCTAGATTTGTGAAGCCACACAGGCCGCCTAAATTCCTTATGTCAGCTACAAAATCCCCGATGCTCTCACCTTCGCATTGATCCCTTTGGTAAAATTCGTGTCTGTGGATGAGAGTCGGTACTGCCGAGGCGTAGTGGTTGCGGAGGATGGGAGCAAGGGTATCCCAGTCCATCATCTTGATTTCAGCCGGCTTTGCGAGCACTTTGGCCATTTTAAAAACGGCGGGTCCGCAATGCGTCAGGAAAACTGCTCATTTTTTGCTGGGAGTGGCATCCTTCAGATTGTTGGACTCTAGGAACATTTGAAACCTGTCCATGTATGAGTCCCAGTCTTCGCTGGCTGGATCAAACGGGGCAGGTGGTATAGCGCTGCTGGCCATTCTGTCAACGTCTGCGCGCTGTCAGCCACGTGCTCTGTTAATCGTTGGTGAGTGCTCAGTCAGCTCTGCTGTCTCCGGTTCCCATCCTCGTCACCAGTGTTATGTCTGGAAGGATGGGTCCAAGAATGGAGACGAGACTCAGAAAGTGACTACAGCTCTTTATTAGTGACTTCCGATCTGAGCAAAAGCTCCTAGCCGCAGCAGCCCCTTTTATAGAGTTGGCTGTGACTAAATGGCCAATGACAGTGGTTTGAGCTTGCCGCGCTTGGTTCGCCCAATCGCAGCAGCCCGTTTAGTAGCCAATTGGATCAGTCTGGAGTGACCAATCACGACCCGCTGTTAGCGGACCAATCCGCTTTGCAGGCTTTCAAGCCTGCTAGTCCGGAACAATACTGATAAATTGTGTAAGTTGGATTTAATCTTTTAGTTGGTTGCTGATACAGCTCGATATGTAAGGACTGATCTGGTAACCATGACTATGACTACAAAAGAGTGAGTTGAAATGTAAGAGGTGAAAAATACAAAGAATGTAAGGTGAAATGTAAGGTGAAAAATATGGGTTAATGGAAGGAAGAAAAGAAGGGTTTATTGTTTTTGAAAATAAGAGAAAGGGGAAGTTAGAAAAGACTTGACACATTTGGAGGTCTTGTGGAAGTGGAGTTGATGACTATGTGCAGGGAAGTGAAGGTATAGATTTAATTATGAATGAAAGTATTTTCATTCACTAAGCTGGCAATACACTCCAGCAAATGAGATAATGGAAGAATATTGGTATGCATTGTGGAAAAAAGTCTAGTGTTTTATGAATATAATGTGTGAATGGATGAATGGAAGTGAGAAGATGGAGTACAGGAAAAGTGATTGGGCCATTTGGAGGCCAAGAATAAATCCCAATAGGATTGTTTGGCAACTGTTGACTTAGAAACAAGTCTGCTTGTTTTTAATACAACATTATAGTTTAAGCATAAGTCTATTCATAAATATACATGGAAAAAGAATGAACCCAGAAGCATGATTTATTTGGTTGTTTATGATGAAAGGCTAAGAAAAGTAATAAAGAAAGCATTGGGTGATTAGAATTGTAAGCTGCACACAGTCGCTTGGCCGAGATGGGTGGCTATAGAAATTGAATAAATAAATACATAAATAACGTGAGAGGTTCTGAAAGAGGGACAAATCAGTATCTGATACAGTGACATGTAGATTTAGGGAAAACATACATGAAGGGAAAAAGAAAGTAAACAGAAATTATTAATCCTTTATGAAACTCTACTGGAATTAGATGAACATTCCTACAGAATGAATGGAATATTGAACAAAATATGGGAATACAGGGAGCCTTCAATTTACAACCAGAATTGGGACCAGAATTTCTGTTGTTAAACCAGATGGTTGTTAAGTGAGTCATGCCCAATTTTATGACCTTTTAAGTAAATCACTGCAGTTGTAAAGTGAATTGCATGGCCATAAGCAAATCTTGTCTTTCCTCATTGACTTTGCAAGTCAAAAGCTACCTTGGGAAGGTCATGAATGGTGACCACATGACCCTAGGATGATGCAACCCTTGTAAATATGTGCCAGTTGTCAACTGCCAGAATTCTGATCACATGACTGTGAGGATGCTGCAATGGTTATAAGCAGTGGTGGGATTCAAATGTTTTTACTACCGTTGCTGTGGGCGTGGCTTGGTGGGAGTGGCAGAGGAAGGATACTGTAAAATCTCCAGTCAGAGGTGGGATTTGCCGGTTCTTCGAATTTCTCAAAATTTCCACTACCAGTTCTCCAGAACGGGTCAGAACCTGCTGAATATCACCTCTGGTTATAAGTATAAAGATCGGTTGTAAGTCACTTTTTTTCAGTGCTATTGTAACTTTGAATGGTCACTAAATGAATATTATAAGTCGAGGAGTACCTGTATAAGAAAAGAGCTGCTTGAAACAGAATGAAAAGATATATGTTGCAGACGACCACAATTATGTTTAAATATGTATAATTTGGAGTCAGTTTGTTGTAATGGTTAAGACAGGCTCCCAGCCTGCAGGCTGGTTGCATCACACGCTGGCCACACGCTGGCCATGCCCACGCCTGGTTTAATGAAGGGGGGAAAAGTACCGATATGGCAGAGGTCATCTCAGAACCACTGCACCATATCTTTCAAAAATCCTAGAGCACCGGGGAACTACCAGAGGATTGGAAAAGAGCTGATGTGGTTCCCATCTTCAAAAAAGGAAAAAAAAACAGACTCAGGAAACTATAGACCAATCAGCCTAACATCAATACCTGGGAAGATACTGGAAAAGATAATAATAATAATAAAAAAACAGATCTGCCAACATCTAGAAACAAGTAAAGTAATAACTAGCAATCAGCATGGGTTTGTTAAAAAGAGATCATGCCAAACCAATCATTTCATTCTTCAACACAGAGACTAAATTAGTAGACCAGCAAAATACTGTGGACATAATATACAGTATTTAGATTTCAGCAAGGCATTTGACAAAGTAGACCACAACCTACTTCTTAGTAAGCTAGAAAAAAGTGGAATAGATAGCCCACCACTAGATGGACTCACAACTGGCTGGCAAACTGTACTTAACGAGTAGTCCTTAATGGGTCTAAGTCTACATGGAGGGAAGTAAGCAGCGGGGTGCCACAAGGTTCCATCTTAGGCCCAGGACTCTTCAATATTTTCATTTACGAATTAGATGAGGGAATAGAAGGGGAACTTACCAAATTTGCAGATGATACTAAGCTGGTAGGAATAGCTAACACCCAAGAAGATAGGCTCAAGATCCAGATGGATCTTGACAGAGTAGAACACTGGGCTGTATCTAACAAAATGAAATTCAATGTAGAGAAAAGTAAAGTCCTACACTTCGGCAAGAAAAGCCAAAAGTACACATATAGACTGGGTGAAACCAGGCTCAATAGCAGTAACTGTGAGAGGGATCTTGGAGTCTTAGTGGACAACCAGCCAAATATGAGCCAGCAGTGTGCAGCAGCAGCCAATGCAATCCTAAATTGTATAAACAGAGGGATACAGTCAAGATCAAGGGAAGTACTGATACCACTCTATAAAACCTTGGTAAGAGCACACCTAGAGTACTGCATCCACTTTTGTTCATTACATTATAAAAAAAATGTTGAGACGTTAGAAAAAGTACAGAGAAGAGCAACCAGGACAATTAGGGGACTGGAGGCGAAAACATACAATGAACGGTTGTAGGAACTGGGCTTGGCTAGTCTAATAAAGAGAAGGACCAGGGGAGACATGATAGTGGTCTTCCAATATTTGAGGGGCTGCCACAGGGAGAAAGGGGTCAAGCTGTTTTCTAAAGTGCCTGTAGGCCAGACAAGGGATAATGGATGAAAACTGAACAAGGAGAGATTTAACCTGCAAATAAGGAGAAACTTTCTGACAGTGAGAACAATCAACCAATGGAACAGCTTTCCCTCAGAAGTTGTGGGAGCGCCATCACTTGAGACTTTCAAGAAGAGATTGGACTGCCATTTGTCAGAAATGGTGTAGGGTCTCCCGCTTGGGTGGGGGGTTGGACTAGATGACCTATAAGGTCCCTTCCAACTCTGATTATCTGTTATCTGTTTAATCTGTTAATGTCAGGTGATGCAGCTGTGATGACGTGAGTTTGACAGTCCTGGGTTAAGACATCAGGCTAGAAACTAGGAGACCATGAGTTCTAGTGCTTCCTTGAGCTCGATGATCTTGGGCCAGTCATTCTCAGCCCTGGGAAGAAGGAAATGGCAAATCACTTCTGAAAAATCTTGTCAAAAAAACTGCACAGACACTATTGAACAGAAGATAAAATGTGTAATTTAAAGTGAAATGTGGGGGAAAATACTTGATTAAATGATAGCACAGTGCTGCAGATGAAGAAAAAAAAATACATAAGAGAACGATCACTGCAAGAAATGAGAATGAGAGAATGTATATAGAGAAAAACATAAGATTAAAAAACAATGCAATGAAGTGCAAAGAACAGATAAGACTAAAAAAAGCAGAGAAAATGCAAAGTGACTGTTGGAAATAATACATTTGGGCAGGGGTAAAAAGGGCTAATGACTGGAATGAAAAATAAAGTGATGAAATTACTTGAGGAGAAACTGGAGTGCTGGAAAATTGTTTGATAAAGATAGATGATAGATGTTAGATTAACACTGAAACTGATGCTTTCAATACTAATGAATAATGCTATAAGAATGTTGAAAAGTATTAACACTGGAGCTATTGATGACTTAACTGGAGAAATATGAAAATATGGCTGTGGGTGATTTATGGAGTGGCTTTGCCCCTTGGTTAATGTCTGTGTGAAGGCCTCACTTGTGCCTGACAATTGGAAGAATGCTTTTATCCTTCTCTTGTACAAAAAAAAAAAAAAAAAGGCAGCCATGATGCTGACTGAGCCACATGGTGCCCTCAGGCCAGAGGTGGTATTCAGCAGGTTCTGACCAGTTCTGGAGAACTGGTAGCGGAAATTTTGAGTAGTTTGGAGAACTGGCAAATACCACCTCTGTCTGGCCTCCCGAGTCCCAGCTGATCGGTTGGGTCTTTTTTTATTGCCCTGCACAGGAGAATGGAGCTGGAAATCAGGTTAGTGGGGTGGGGAGGGAATGGGATTTTGTAGTAACCTCCCCCTGCCATGCCCACCAAGCCACACCCACCAAACCATGCCACACCCACTAAGCCACACCACTCCCACCAAGCCACGCCCACAGAACCGGTAGCAAAAAAAATTGAATACCACCACTGCCCCAGGCCACACTGACCGAGGGTGCCACACCTCCTGCTGATGCAAAGATTTCTTAAAGCTGGACCTGGATAGCAAGAGGATAGAATTCTTTATTGGCCAAGTGTGATCGGACACACAAAGACTTTGCCTTGGTGCAAATGCTCTCAGTATGCATAAAAGAAAAGATACATTAATCAAGAATCATAAGGTACAACACTTAACAATAGTCATAGTCATAGTCAATAATAGTCAAGCGTGAATGAGCAGCTTTATGGCAGGAGGGAGTTTGGAGGCAGATGTTTTAATGCTCAGCAGACTTTAGAAGAATTATGGCAAGTTTAGAGAAAGCACAAGATAAAGATATGAGTTGTGGAATATTTCATGTGAAGATAGACTTGAAGTTTGGTTTGTTAAATGTGATAAGAGTGGTATATGAGGGAAGTAAATCTTGCCTGAGAATGGAATGTTTAAAAATAGATCAGCAGTGAGCAATGATCAAAGAGTTATTTGATGTCTCTTCCATTTTTTATGTATTTAGGTGTAAGAGATGCTTTTGGTGATATTAGAGATGTGTTGGTTGGGAACATAAATGTACATGTATTATTGTATGCAAACAATATGTTTAATAACTGTTGTGAATGAATAAATGTGTTAATAAAGGTTATTAAGAGCTTGAAGTTAAGTGCAGGGTTCTGGCCCTGCACTTCTGATTGGCCGTTAATAGCGACATCAGATTGGTCCGTTCAGGTGAATCTGATTAGCTATTAACGAGCCTCTCTCATTGGTTAACGGAGCTAGTGCTCCCTGGTTTTCATTGGTTGAATGCTCAATGGCTTGCCTATATAAAGGGGGCCGTTGCAGCCATTGAGCTGAGCTGTTACACCATGTTAATAAAGAGTTTTGAAGTTCACCGTTTCACCGGCTCATCTCCATTCTTAGTGCCCATGATCAGAACTTAACAATAACGATTTGCAGATCTCTATCTATCTGCCTGCCTGCCTACCTATATCTCAACATGAATCTCCTGAAGACTAAAGTATTAACAGGAAAAATAGGTAGCAAGTTCCCGGTACATGAAAAAAAGCAGAAGCACATATATGAGAAAATGTCTTAAAATGCTTCTTCAGAATTAAAAAAAAAACCCTCAGTTATAGCAGCTTATCAAACTGCAGAAGGATACCAGTAGCATAGCCAATAGTTTTTTCCAACCTCTTGGAATAGTTTTTTTTTTTTTTGAAGGTGGAAAACTTATCTGCCTTCTTACTTCTGTGAATTGAGAGGGTGGCAATCACTTAACCTCCCAAGAAATCCAGTAGAATAGGAATAAAGGAGATTGCCCAACCTCTTGCATGCCTAGAGTGGCGTTTCTCAACCTCAGACACTTTTAAGGTATGTGCAATTCAACTCTCAGCCAGAATTGAAGTCCAAACATCTTGAAGTTGCTGTGGTTGAGAAATACTAGCCTAGAGCAGGGCTGGATGCGTCACGTGCTAGCAACGCCCATGTCCAGTTGAGTGAAGGGGAAAAAAGTCCCAATATATCACATGACGCTGCCGTGACATCCTGAGTTTGACACCCCCCTGGCCTAGAGTACTTTTAATTGTGCTTTGTTTCGTTCCCATTCAAAATAGAATCTAGAAACAGAAAAGACATTTGATTTTATAAGTCCTGATCTATTGCTTCTAATTTTCTTCACTGTGAGAGACGTGTAGGATATATATGTATATATTCATTTATGTGTAATATAAATTGTCAAGTCCACAAAAGAACGCTCAGAGTCGGTGACTTCATTCAAGCTCTTTATTTACAGTTTCCAACAAGCCCGCGAAAGGAACGAAGCCC
>BHEV01003591.1:0-10185 GCA_004319985.1 Emydocephalus ijimae
TTTTGCATCTCATTTGGAAACCAAGGACCCAGAGTCTGGAGGAAGAATGAAGAGGCACACACTGCAAGATGCTTGAAGTCCGATGTGAAGTTTCCACAGTCTGTGTTGCTTTGGGGAGCCATTTCATCTGCTGGTGTTAGTCCACTGTGCTTCATTAAATCCAGGGTCAACGCAGCTGTCTACCAGGAGATTTTGGAGCACTTCTTGCTTCCTTCTGCAGACAAGCTTTATGGGGATGCTGACTTCATTTTCCAGCAGGACTTGGCACCTGCCCACACTACCAAAAGCACCAAAACCTGGTTCACTGACCGTGGGATTACTGTGCTTGATTGGCCAGCAAACTCGCCTGACCTGAACCCATAGAGAATCTATGGGGCATTGCCAAGAGAAAGATGAGAGAGATGAGACCGAACAATGCAGAAGAGCTGAAGGCCGCTATTGAAGCATCCTGGTCTTCCGTAACACCTCAGCAGTGCCACAGGCTGATAGCTTCCATGCTATGCCGCATTGAGACAGTAATTGCTGCAAAAGGGGCCCAAACCAAGTACTGAGTACATATGCATGCTTATACTTTTCAGAGGTCTGATATTGTTCTATGTACAATCCTTGTTTTATTGATTGCATGTAATATTCTAATTTTCTGAGATTGTGGATTTGGGGTTTTCATGAGCTGCAAACCATCATCATCACAAGTCGTGGCTTGAACTATCTTGCTTTGCATGTAATGAGTCTATCTCATATGTTAGTTTCACCTTTTAAGTTGCATTACTGAAATAAATGGTCTTTTGCACTGTATTCTAATTTTTCAAGTTTCACCTGCATATGATGATATGTAAGCTGATACTTTCTATTTGACTGGGAACAATTTATTTTGCAAATCTATCCTGTTTTTTAAAATAAATTGATAGAACCCAATGAGATTAATTAAAAAGATTTATTGGGTTGTTAGGCAAAAATATTCATTATTAGCTGTACTCTGGTAGTTTTAATTGGAAATACTAGAGATTGAATATAGGTTTTTTCTGTTTGCAAAGTATATGTGCCACTACCTATATATGCATACTTCTTGACTTCTGATTATTTCAACTTGTTCTTCTCCTTCTAACCAAACCTTACTCCATCTACTCACACCTTCTTCTAAAACCCTTCCTTTTCACTTTCTCTCTGTTCATTGCTGTTACAATTGTTCCCAGCAGAATCTAGGATTTAAATCTTAAATATTTAAGATTCTTAAATCTCCAGCACTGCTGAATAAATGATTTGGATGGGGTTTAGGAAACTGAAGCTCATCCCTGGCAAATAAAAATATTGTATGTAAGAAGAACCACTATGTATATGTCCATGTGGTAAAAGATTTAACATACAAGATTAATTATACAAGAATATGAGTCTTCCAAAATACTGATATTGTAACCTCTCAGCTATGGAATGTGCAACCTAGAAAGGTTGATTGACTTTAATTAATGGATCAATGACATGGAATCAAATAGACATCAACTCTTAATTATCAGATAGATAGTTTTTCTTGAAGTTGATATATCCAATCTGGACCTTCAAATCTTTCAGCAGAGCATCGATGACTGCTGTAATTGAGTCCATCTCCTCTGCTACTGGTTATCCTCTTTTCCTAGAATTATGGAGTTCTTTATAATTATATTGTAGAATGATTTTAATACCTATCTATATTGGTGACAATCTAGCTGTTTAATGTTGGTTATATTTTAATTTATCATTTATTAATCATCACAATCTCTGCTATGTCAAATGTTTTACCTGGTAAAATGCTTTATATAAAATGCTTTATATAAAATCCTTGATTTATGGATTTTATGGATTTGTTTTATTATTTTAATCTTTACTGTCATTATTATATTGTACAAAAACTTATGTTTTACAGATGGTTTTTAAAAATATGTTTGAGTTGTATACATCATGAGGTCCCTTATTATGGGACAATTCAGGAATGCAATAGAAGACATGTATACACAATAAAGAAAAAAATTAATAGGAAAATTACTATTTTATTTAGAACTTATTTAAATATAATAAAAAATTGAATAAGTCAAGCTGAAGGTATTTTATTGTAGTTTTGTCAAAAATAATAAAGTCAAATCTGAAACGAAATAAACTCTACTACAAAAAAATTGTAAGTAGAAAATATAGCCATTTTTAAAAAGAGGAGTATGTGAGGTATTCTTTTTCTAAGACTATAGTATTGATTTTGAAATGCCCAAAGAAATAAGAGATGCTGAGGGGATATAAATACTGCAGTATGACCTGTGTGACCCTCAAGTTAAAATATTCTCTGAGATACAAATGTTTTAAATACAACACATAACTGGACCTTGGCAGAGTTAGCAGTCGGACAAAGGAAGTTGAGAAGAGACATCTTGATATTATGGTGCTTTGAAAAGTGAAGTCCAGATACTTTGACCCATGAACACTTTTTCCAAAATAAGGAATTTATATTTTTTCACCTACATATTTTATATGGTTCCTTTATCAAGGAGAGCTATAAACAAAATACAAGGTAAAATAAAAAGTAAAATTACCCAATTGAACTTGATGTTTGGAACATCATTCAACAAACTTATACCATTTTTCTTGGCAGTTATTCACAAATACACCCACAGTAATACTTTTTATGTTTTTTTTTAAAAATACCATAATGTAAAAAATTTAAATAGCATTTTTTCAAATGCCACCATGTAAAATAGCAACCAAAGGTCTTGTTTTTATTTTATGCATTATTTGTTTTAAGACCATTTCCTCGTGATTGATGTTCTATTGGATATAGCAATGGTAAATGATTATAGAACATACTGTAAATTGCTAGTGAAGTAATGGCATATATTTCTAAAATAGAAGATTAACATTCTACAAATACAGTTACATTCATTAAAAAAGAGAACAAAAATTATGAATTCCCTAACTATTTTGTTCCACTAAAGTAATAAAGGATTACCCTAAAGATAGGAATATTCCTTAATTATTTTTTCTTCCTTACAGGTATCTACCCATCCTCAAAATTTCCTGGCTGCACAAGAAATGCAGGGAGAAGAGTAAGAAGTTATTAGAAAAAAAATTATTATTAAAATTAAACTTCATTTTTAATAGAAGGCATAGAAATTGATACACTTTTCTTCCTGTGGAAAATAACATGTTTTTTCCTCTATTCTCTTTGAAAGTTTAAACCATTCAGCAGAACAAACCCAGCAAAAATAAATAATAGATAAGATGATAAGAAAAGAAAAGAAAAGAAAAGAAAAGAAAAGAAAAGAAAAGAAAAGAAAAGAAAAGAAAAGAAAGGTTTTGGCACATTATGGACTCTGATATCTTCACTTTGATACCTTGTACTTACAAAGTTGGGTTGCATGCAACTTTGCTAAATGATGGAGTGATCATGTGATTAAATATTATTTGAAAGCCATTGAAGTCTTCAATTTTTGGCACAATGAAGGAAAATCAACTATTAAAAAAGTAGTTTGACAAGAAGGCCCTTCGAAGACTTGATGCGTAGAGAATTAACATTATTCACTTTGTGGAGAAGCAAAGAAGAGATAATACATAGCAAGAGGGGGTAAAAGCTTATACAATAGCACTCATAGCAACAATTTCTAAAGCTAACTTCCAGCCAAAGAGCTACTCCAGTCCTAATGTCCATCCCTTGATCTTAGTATCATAGAACACAATTCAATAAATGAGGAAGAGAAAGGGCCTCCTGCAAGGACAAAGAGACCCCCCACTGATAGGAACCTATAATGGCAACTTATTGTTTACAGTACAATGTGAAAGAGAACATACGATACTGAATCAAGGAAAGGTCGACCGAACAAGATATCCCATCACCCTATCCCTTTATTTATTGTGCAACATAGGCCATTAAATATGGTGTTGGAGAAAAAAAAGAGAATTGAACATTTATGTCAGGAGATTCAAGAAGAAAAGTTCATGTCAACCTATATGTATTTCTTTTTTTCCCCTGTCTCAAAAGTTCAGAATCCAAAAGGCACATTTGAACTGTTGCCCCATGAACAGTAATAGTTTCCCATTTCCCATTGGTAAAAATCACATCAGGCAAATCAGAAGAATGCATTTATGCTCTATATGTGAAAAGAGCTTTGATTTTTTTTTGATATCTCACCAGGTCTTAAGTGCCACTGCCAAATGAATTAAACTTTCCACACCTTATTCATTTATTCCAGTTATTTGATCTGATTCCCAACTGAATGGCAATACGCTATGAAACAGAACATGTCTAAAATAAGGTGATTCTTTTCCAGCACCTTTTGTGAACCTGTTCACCCCTGGACTAGAATTCCCATTATCCCCAGTTTGCATGGCCATCTGAAGGGTCTCTGGGATTCTTTACTGATACTGATTAATTGCAATCAAATCAAACCCCATATAATTTTTTTTCCAAATGCAATTGTCCTAAATTTTAAGAGAAAAACAAACAAACAAATAATGGCTGATTCTCTGCTTTTGGAACTGTAAAACATTTAAAGGGCATCTGGGAAAGGCTATCTAAGCTTGAATAGTTATTACTGAAAAAAAAAATCAATCCTTAGTTCAATGAGGCATTACACTGTCTCATTCTCATGCCTCTGAGAAGAAAAAAGAAAACAAATCCTGTTGCAACTTTGTCTTCTTTTAACCCTTGATTTTGGTAATTGCCCATATTGATTTAGATTTTCACCAAAATTGCTTTAGGGCCTGTCAAAGTTCTACATTCCTGCAAGAATCACTAGAATGGAAGATGGAGAATTAACCAGATGGCATTCTGGAATTCCTTGAAATTTGTGTTAAATCATGTGCAGATATGCTTAGTGCTGTTGTGATAAGAAATTTGATTGATGAGGTTCTTTGATTTCATGCCTCCATCAAGAAAAGGTAGTAGCCAAACTAGGATCATAAAATCACCACAAACTTACTAATGACTAAGGTCCATTGGAAGAATTTATGTCAGATTAAACATATTTAAGTTGAATCCCTGGACTGCTTATTTAGTTCTGCAACTCCAATGTCTTCTTTTTGCATTGGGAACTAGACTTATTTTTGGGAAATGCACAAAGTTGGCAAAGGAAAAATAAATTATTGTTCATTTTCACTGAGGAAATGCCACCAGGAGGGTTGATAGCAAAGTTCTTGCTCTAACTAAAAAGAAGGAAAAAATACAGAATCTATGCAAATGAGATCTGTGACTTTACAATAACCAGAATGGCACTCCAAGGACCCTGATATTCTGCGATACAGAATAAATGGACCACAAGTATTCTGCTGGGTACTGAAGTGATTTGACTATAAGTCTGGAAGGATTCCATAATTTCAAATATAAAAGAAGGCTATGCCATCAGTACTGCATAAATTGCTAGCCTTTAAAAGCTTTATTTTTAGATGATAAAGATAAAATGGAATATTTTGATGAGATAGGGCTTTTCCCTCCTTCCACACAAATTAATTGTACAATTTAATAAACTAACAGGTGGTTTCACTTCATGCACAGCAGATGTTAGGCTGAATGAATGGATTCCCCTTTCATGATCATCTTATCCCCATGCTATTTCTTCCTTTATAGCAGTCCTTTTCTTTTCTCTCTTCTTTACTTTTTCTGTTTGATTTATGAGCAGCTACAGTAGATGCTTTGTTTGAATTATATGAATATTGATGACAGGATAGTGTTGATTTTAATGGAACCAGTAACTCTTGTGTCCTTCTTGAAAATGCTCTTTTCAGTACAAAGTACAACATTCTACCATGATTTCAAATGCCTATAATGTGTGTGTATGTCTGTATGGGTGTGCATTGTGTGTATATAAGCATGGATGCATGTGTACCCACAGTTTGTCTTTGTGTGTGTGTATGTGCCTGTGATTTTATGCATTGCAGAGGGAAAAGTGGAGCAGATGCTTTTCTCCATTCCCTTTGCTCAATATTTTGAGCAAATTTAACCAGGTTTTTGATGAACAATTCAAAAAAAGGAGGAGATAAAATTACTTTCTTATGGTTGAAAGTGCCTGGGAATCAAAAATATCACGGTTGGATTGTAAGATTTCTAATGTGCTCTCAATAATATGAACAACTCATTCAGAGGTTTTGAGTAGTATATCACATTTCCTGGAAGGATCATGTGACCAAATCGAAATTCATTCGCAGAAGAACAATTATTTTCCATCTCTATCTGGGATACAGAAATCTTTGCTTCAGAGTTATTAGTTCCTTATCTTTTTTGTTGCCTGATTATAACAGATAACAGAGACAAACTGACGTGGTGGGTGATACACAACTATTAAAACTGTGCCAGCTTATCCCAGTGAATACAGAGAGCAATCTTCTTCCTCTTACCTTTTTCTTAATGCCATTTAAAATAAATTTTTAAAACAAACTTTCTTGGAAAGTAACATGATAATTAGAGTGTTCTTTTTTTAAAAAACAAACAAACAAAGAAATCATCATGGCATATTAATATAGAAATAGACAATTAGTTGTAATGGTATGTTCCATTTGAAAACATGTATAGTTATATTATTCATCTCAAGTGAAAAGTTTAAGCTGCCTGGTCATAGAAAACAATAATTTCTACATTTGATTTTGTATTCTTCTGATTTTTGTATACTTCTGACTGGCAAGAGAAAGATAATAAGAATATTTAGTTCTACTAGCCATATGTTATTTGAGAAAATTATTTGTTTGATTTTTATAGACACCCATCTCTGGGAGGCTCAGAACAATTAAAAATCAACAAGATCAGTGCTATTTCAGTCCTATACCAAGAAAACCTGACAGAAAGGAGACCAGGCAATCTGTTTCATCTAGGATACCGTGGAGCAGAGGTGGTATTCAGCCAGTTCTGACAGGTTGCAGAGAACTGGAAGTGAAAATTTTGAGTAATTCAGAGAACTGACAAATAACACCTCTGTCTGGCCCCACCCCAATCTATTCTCTGCCTCCAGAGTCCCAACTAATTGGTTGGGTCTTCTTTTGTTGCCTTGCACAGGAGAATGGAGCTGGAAAGCAGATCAATGGGGTGGGGAGGGAATGGGGATTTTACTGTCCTTCCTCTGGAGTGGAGTGGAAATGGAGATTTTTCAGTATATTCTTCCCCTGGAATAGAGTGGAAATGGGGATTTTACAGTATCCTTCCCCTGCCATGCCACAGAACTAGTAGTAAAAAAAAATTGAATAACATCATTGCCGTGAAGCTGTTGTGTGACTACCTTTGTAACAACTTTCCCTAAGAAGGGAAGGTTGGATAATAAATGAAAATTATCCAGGGTGGTTTGGGTCTGGCAACAGTTTCTTGAAAAGGGAGAAGACCAGTGAAAAAATCCGAGTGAAAATTTGTGAATGAAACCAATTATTTTGTTACTTTCACCTAGTGTTTCCAGAGGTTAACTTTAAAAACAGTATAGGCCACAGTTCACTTGCTAAGTAGTTTTACTCATTTTTTGAAAATGTATGTGTTAAGTTCTGCGCATGGGCGCAAGGAATGGAGACGAGGCAGTGAACAGTGAACTTCAACTCTTTATTAATCATTCTGAACAGAGCAAAAACCCTTGGGCAGCAGCAGCCCTTTTATAGGGCAGGCTGCTGACCTATTAGCCAATGAGAAACATGGAAGTGTTAAACCCTTGAACCAATGAGAGTGGCTTGTTAACAGCCAATCAGATTCCCCAGAATGGACCAATCCAATATCGCTATTATTGGCCAATCAGAAGTGCAGGATTAGAACCCTGCTTTTTCTTAAGTTTTGTTAAAACTTTATTGAAGCGCTTTTATTGGTTCATAACACCCCTTCCCTCCGGGTTCTGTTTGAGGAGTGCGGTGACATAATCCCTAAGATATGTAGGTTGTTTTAACTGTCTATTGGATTTGTGCTGTCCCACCGGTTCCTGTCTGTAGTCCGGTTTCGGCGGGATGTTTTTGGACATATCTGGTACAGGAAGTTCCGCATCCTCACTGGACGACTCGGTGCCGCTAATGCTGTCGTTGTTGATCTCTGATCTTTGCGGGCTTGCCTCCGTTGAGGTATTCCTCTGTGGCGAGGAGAGTCCCCTCCCTGATTCTTCCTCATTTATCGTGCCCGATTGCTGACTTCCTTCGCTTCTGCTTTCCACCATCTCGAATTCGGTTTCTTCGACATCCCCTCCCCCCTCAGTTTGGGAGTCACAGGAGTCGCGGGAACTGGGTTGTAGCCTAGAGCAAAGCTGATCTATATGGTGTTTCCATATTTTTCCGTTGCAGGTTTGCACACGGTACGATCTGGGCCTGGTGGTTTGAATTATGGTTGCTTCGACCCATAATGGTTCATTGGCGAGGTTTTTGGTGAAAACTAAGTCGCCTACCTTGAACTTGCGGCATTTTCTGGTAGATCCACAGGGTTTCTCTGGCTCGTAGGATGGGTGAAGCCGGTCGAGGTGGGAACGGAGCTTGCGTCCCATCAACAGTTCAGCTGGGGTCTTGTTGGTGATGCTGTGCAGAGTGATGTGTTGGAGTAGGAGTATTCTGTTTATTTTGTCGTCGATGTCCCCATAGTCCATATTGTGGAGAGTTTTTTAACAAATTGTACCATGTGCTCGGGCCTGCCGTTAGCCGCAGGATGTGCTGGCGAAGTTAGCACATGGCGGATACCCCGGTCCGCTAAGTATTGTTCAAACGCCAGGGCAGTGAACTGGGGTCCGTTGTCGGAGACCAGAACGTCTGGCAGCCCGTGCGTTGCAAATAGCCTATTCAATTTTCGGATGACGGACTCGGTTGTAGTATTCTTCATTTCGTGGATCTCGAGCCAGTTGGAATAGGCATCCACTGTTAGGAGGAACGTATGTCCTTTAGTAGGTCCCGCAAAATCAACGTGGATGCGGGACCACGGCCCCCGGGGGGTTTCCCATTCTGTTGGAGTTGCTCTAGGTGGGGCACTGCTGACTTCTTGGCACTTTAAACAAGTCTTTACCCATGCTTCGATCTGTTTGTCAATGCCCGGCCACCACGCATAGCTTTGTGCGAGTGCTTTCATACGCACGATGCCGGGGTGACCGTCATGCAATGTTTTCAATACTGCTCGTTGTAACCACTCTGGGACGATGACTCTATCTCCCCATAGGATGCAGCCTTTTTGCAAAAAAAGTTCTGTTTGCTGGTTTCTGAAAGGGGTGAAGTTGTCATGGGTTTGTTCTATTGGCCATCCTCGTTTGACCCAGCTAAGAACTCGTGCCAAGACAGGATCTCGTTTTGTTTCGATTGCAATGTCTCTGGCTGTTAGCGGTGGTGAATGTAGCGTTTCAATCTGGAGTGTTGTAAGGGTTGGAGCTGGGTCGTCGACGGTTTCCGGAAGTGGGGCATGGCTCAATGCATCAGCGTGGGGAATGGCTTTCCCTGGGCGGTGTTGTAATTTATAGTTGTACATAGCTAAAAATTCTGACCAGCGAGTCATTCTAGGTGACAATATGTAGGGGGTTTGCTTGTCTCCCGCTATAATCCCTAGCAAAGGTTTGTGGTCGGTAACAATAGTAAAAACTCGTCCATACACATATTCATGAAACTGTTTCACAGCAGATACAACAGCAAGAGCCTCTTTGTTGATCTGGTTATAGTTATGTTCAGCCTTTGATATGGTCCTTGAAAAATAGGCAATAGGGGCCTCACTGCCATTTGGTAACACATGACTCAAAATGGCTCCTACTCCAAACGGTGACGCGTCACATGTAATTGTTAAAGGCAGAGTCTCGTTATACTGCATTAAAACAGCATCTGAGGTTAGTAAGTTTTTCACTTGTCGGAATGCGTGCTCCTCGCGGTGTCCCCAGACCCAGGTTGCTTTTTTGTCGAGAAGTCTATGTAGGGGCTCAGCTACGGTCGCTTTCTGGGGCAAGAAGATGTTGTAAAAGTTAATGAGCCCCAGGAAAGCTTGGAGATCAGTCCTATTTCTGGGTCTTGGGGCATTTTTGATTGCCCTTAGTTTGCTATTAGTGGGGTGAATGCCTTGTTTATCGATTAGGTACCCCAGGAACTCTACTTTATCTTTACACAGTTGACATTTATTTTTTTTAACCTTAAGGCCAGAGTCTTTAAATTTCTGGAGAACCATTTTAAGACCCTTTTCTAGTTTTTCTCTATTCGGGGCAGCAATTAAAACGTCATCAAAGTATGGCACGACCCCCTTGATCCCTTGCAAGAGTCTCTCCATCA
>BHEV01003591.1:10838-26011 GCA_004319985.1 Emydocephalus ijimae
GCAGTACGATTTTTGAATGATACTTGGACTTGGCTGGATCCAACGACCGGAATTCGGTTTCCCTGATAATCTTTGAGTATGATTCTCTGGGCTGTGAGGTCTTGACGCCGGACGGCAGGGATTAATTGTTTAAGGGTCTTCCAGGAAACCATCGAGAGGAACGATCCTGAATTGACTTCCATCACGCAAGGCTAGTTTTCGATGGCAACCTTCACTCAGATCTTCTTTGCATCTAGCGTGGCCGATTGTAATGGTTTGGTGTGCCTCTTCTCGTCTCGTTGAAATGGCCAGTGTTTTATTTCTGTAGGAGTGGTTGTTCCATTGGTGGTTCAAATGTTCCCAACTCATAGGACGATTCCCTGTGGTCTGGCGGTAGTTGTTTCCCCTCTGAAGTGGGCTGGATCCTTGCTTGCTTCTACAGACCTTCCTGATGTGGCCTCTTTTCCCACAGAAATGGCAGAGCGTGTCGAGGAATTTGCAGTCTGATCGCGGGTGGTTTGCCCCACAACCTGCACATTGGTGCAGTAGTCTTTGATTCCGCTGATGGCGTTGGTCACATTCAGACCAGAGCCAGTTGGCCTCCTCCTCATCACTTTCTGATGGCAATTTGAGGTCCTCGTTGTGGGTCGCTGTTGTGTGCCTCTCTAGGCGAGGTGAGGTATCGCTGGTGAGTTGACGGAGCGGTGCGTTGGTGCAGCACATTCGGGCGGCCGACTTCCTGGTTGCTTCTGCTGCAGTAGCGTCCTTGATGACATCAGCAAGGTCGATGTCCCCTTTGGCCATGATCTTGCTCTGCATCATGTGGTCTTCTAATCCCAGAATTATTCGGTCTCTCAGAGCTTCTTCGAGGTCTGTAAACCCACAGAGGCCTCCCAGGTTCTGGAGATATGCGATGAAATCTGCAACGCTCTCTCCTTTCCGCTGGTCCCTCTGGTAAAATTCATGTCTTCGGGCAAGTGTTGGTACGGCGGGTGCATAGTGGGACCGTAGAAGGGGTGCGAGGGCATCCCAGTCCATGGTTTTCACCTCAGCCGGTTTCGCTAGTGCCTTGGCCATCTTAAAGATGGCAGGCCTGCAATGGGTCAGGAACACTGCTCGCTTTTTTCCTGTAGTGGCATCCTTCAAGTTGTTGGTTTCCAGAAACATCTGGAACCGGTCTATGTACAAGTCCCAGTCTTCTTGTGCCGGGTCAAATGGAGCGGGTGGTATGGCGCCGCCGGACATGGTTCCCATGGTTCCCAATAAAAGCACTTTTATTAGTTCATAACAGTATGTATTAATAAAGATATAGGTATGAGTATTCTGGGAACAAGATGCAAACAAATCCTGAGCAACCTCCCCTTCTTTTATCAGTCCTCGTGCATTTTGGTGAAAGTTTTCAAGTTTTTCTTGAAGGAGACATTTCTGATGTATCCTAGCAGTGGAATGTGATGATCCTGCAACTGTTTAGTTACCGTATGGCCACAGATTGTATGTGAATAGTCTGCCTTTCATTAGCAATCAACTTTGCAGCTTCCCTGGCTTGTTATGCTCCCATAAAATCTCAAGAGACGACACCAGGAAGGATCTCCTTCCAGTGGAATTATTCAAAGGATGACATGTGGGCTATTAGGGATCCTCTTTCTTTGATGGAAACAGCAGAGTCAAGGGAAAACACTGCTGCTAGTAGTAGCATTTTCTGTTGGTCCCCAGAAATAAATTAGACTTCGCACCATGAGAAATTCTCACAGATCCTGAGGTAGAAAAACAGAAGCTTTTGAAAAATAATAAAGGCAAATGTTGGCACAGCATTATTACTTGTAGCTACTGTATATTCTTTATGAAATCCTCTGCTTTTAGTTTTTGTAGCTATTATACCTTGTGTGCCTTGCTCAAGCATTCATCCAATTATAGGGAGATTTGAAGTTTGGAACAGGCATGTACAAAAGCATCGTCTCACATGCTCCATATGTGGGGACTCCTCAAAAAAGCCTTTCCAAGCATATTTGGCTAATCGGATTTAGAAACATTGGTGCAGATAGAAATTCTAACATGGATGTGAACCAGGTTTTTTTTTTCCATGGAGAGGGTAATGGCAAGCCTAAAGTATATAATATTATTGTAATTTGTAACTTACATACATTGCTAGAACCATACCTATTTATTTTCCAAATATGTGTGCCTTTGGAGATTTTTCAATAGCAGCTTGTTCATTAATTTCACATCTTCAGATATTTGACAGTGAAATGGTAATATATTCTCAATAAAAAAGGAAGCCAAATTAAAACTTCTTCATCTAGCTCAGGACTAGGACTACTGTACATTGACTAGGAGAGGTTTTCTGGGGGTTTTGGTTTTCCCCAGCTTTATCTACAGAAGCTACAGATTAAATCTCAGCAAAGCTGAGGGTCTTCCATTAAACTGCGAGCCTTCCTCTTGGAAATATGTGAAGACTGCAAGAAATGCCTTTTGTTACAAAGCTAGGGAAAAATGGGTATACCTGGTTGGGATTTGGAGTTCCCTGTTGCCAGCTGATTTAAAAAAGCAACTAATATAATTTTTGCATTGATTCGATTTTATATTACACCAATGCTTTTGAAATGTTATGTTACTGGAGCAGCAGATTTTACAACAATAACAACAATAATAATAATTTTATAAAATACATCAAAAAATTGAAGCTTCCTGCAAGAACACCAGCAGAACTGCAAAACAATCTGCGCTACTCAGAAGATTGTACATTTTAAGAAGATACTTGGTTGATACCTAGGATGCTGGCAGCAACCTGTATGAACTATCAGCACTTGTCAATGATATTTGTGATACATTTTAAAACTCAGTTGACTGAGTTTCATGTTTAATGAATAACAGAGGTAACAATAAGAATAATAATAAAAATAACTGGTGCACCACTTGAACACCATAGGCATTGACAAATTTGCCATCAATTGCAGAAGGTGGCTTTACTTGAAACAGCTTCCATCCTGCGATGATATCTGTAACACTGTCAAACATCCAGATTTGCCTATCCCAGGTCCTTGGTAAGGACTCAATAGGTAGACAAAAATGCCAAACCCAGTCTGAACATCTGGCTGACTGTGCATAAACAACAACAATAGTAATAATAGTAATAGTAATAACAACAACAACAACAACCATTGATTACATACTGAGCTGATGCAAGACAATAGCTCTGACTGACTACAAACAATGTCACAACACAGTCGTTCAGATGGTCCACTGGAACTTGTGTCACAACTATCATCTGCTTGTAGCAAAGAACTGGTGGGATCATAAGCCTGAAAAAGTGGTCAAAAATGAGCATGCAAAACTACTGTGGAACTTCTGAATACAGACTGACAAAGTTTTGGAACACAATACCCCGGATATCACGATTGTGGAGAAGAAAAAAGTGTGGATTGTTGACATTGCCATACCTGGTGACAGCAGAATCATCAAGAAACAACTTGAAAAAGTCACCAGATATCAGGACTTGAGAATCAAACTGCAGAGACTCTGGCATAAACCAGTACAGGTGGTTCCAGTGGTAATCGGCACACTGGGTGCTGTGCCTAAAGACCCAGGCAAGCACTTAAAAACAATTGGCACTGACAAGATCACCATTGGTCAGCTGCAAAAGGCCACCTTACTGGGATCTGCTCCCATAATCCACCGATACATCACACAGTCCTAAACACTTGGGAAGTGTTCAAGTAGTGATTTGTGATATGAAACCCAGCATGGTTATCTCGTTTGCTGTGTATACTGTCATTTTTGTGTATAACAACAGCAGCAGCAGCAGCAACAACAACAATAATAATAATATGCAATCATTTCAGAAAACATGTAAAATCTCTAGTACATCAATATTCATATAGTTACTGACATGGGCCTGATCTTGAGAAATTGATATTCTTGGTTTACTCCTTTTTCAGTGAATAATACTGAGATCTGGGCAATGTTTTTCTATCATGTCCTCAGGGACTGAAATTTAATGAAGATTAGATGAAGAAAAAGATTATTTCTTTTTTTATATATAAAAATGAAATCTGAGGATTACATTTTGAGAAGTAAGCTGAAAAAACTCATGAATTCTGATTATGCTTACAAAAACCTCTTCAGATTTCTTGATGAACATGTTACAGTGTATAAGTAGGAACATGGGTGATGGAGCATGTCCATGTATTCTGCTCCCTTTCCATTGTAAGCTTTTGTGGATAATACTAAAGTCAGGCAAGAACTCAATACGTTTAGAACTACAATATATTTTTCAGTCGTTTGGTTAACCAAAGAAAAAATCAATCTCCTGGCTTTTAAATCAATGTAGGACAATTATTGCCATAACAGTAAATGTCACCTTGTATAGTGCATACTGCAGATATTATTAAGACTATATTTTTGTAGAAGAAATATTGGAGAAAAGAATTAGATTCTGAACTTCTGCGTGACTTGGCACAAGAAACAATGCATCATACTGTATTGCAGTGTGGAATTTGGCACTTATTCCCATAGTGTACATTGGATCCATTGAGGTGATCCCACTGAAATCAATGAGATTTACATTAATTTCATTTTTTCTAGCCTGGGTATGGCTAGTTTGAACTCAGTTCAATATTGTTAAAGTTATACCGGTAGTATAAAAAAAGAGCACTTGTCCAACTTTTATTAACTATTATGACTTTTTAGATGTGCATTAATGTATATATTAATTGATTCATCCAGGCAATTTAAAACATTCTTATTTCACTTAGTTTTTGGCACTTACAAACTGTTTGATTGATATTGATTCTTATATATACTCATGAAAAAATGAGTAATCAGACTGGTAAGCTTTGGGAGCTTTAGATTTCAACTCTCATCAGTTTTTGCTTGCATGGCAAATTGTATTGGATGAATATATTTTGGGCTCACAGTCCAAAATTTCTGACTTTACACTCAGGCAGTAAAGTGATTTGATATTTAATTGTTTAAGCTAATCTACAATGAAAAATATTTATAAACAAACTCACTTAGCATCTCTTGCTGTTGTATAAAGTGGAACACAGTACAAAGAACAGTACAATACATTTTTAGAAAAGGAAGTGGAAAACAGTTTATATAGCAAATCTTAAACTACAAGCCTTACAAAATCTGGCACATGACTGCTTTTCATGATAAAATTAATATAAAGTTGACCCTTCCAGGTGAATTTTGTGGAAATCTACCATAAGGATTTTTCAGTCATTAATATAGCTTGACTTTTATTCTGCTGAATGAATTACCTTCATTCTCTGTGTAGATTGTTGTTTTTATTATTGTTTTATTATTGTTATACTACTTTAATTGCTTTGTGTTTTATATTTTGGATACCATCCAGAGTCCTTTGGGATGGAGGAAACTAAAAACATTACAAACAATTATTTTCTTCTCCTTCCTTTAGTTCCTATGAATTTTCTCAATATCACCACGATAATTACGATAATTTTAAAGTACTGTTACATCAAAACTTATTCCAGTTTATGTGGAAATAAGGGGCATGGTATTCAATAAGAATGAGTAAAGATATATATAAGATTGTGCTTGTTATTAGTTCCAATAGAATAGACAAATAGGGTGTAGTGGTGGCAGGAGTGTTGTGTGTAATTTCATTAGCATTGCATTTAAATGTAGGCTACATATGCAAATGCTTGTGAATTCTCCATTTCCAAAACCATACAAAATTCCTGTTATAATCTTAGACTAAGTTGGCTTTGCCAAGGCAGAGCAGCCCTAAGGATGGTCTTTTATACTGTTTTAGTCAGTGGTATAGTTTTTATTATTTTCATTTCTGATGGGAGAGTTTCAGATAAGCAATGAATATTTTTATTTGTAAATACATGTCATCAGAATCATGGCATTGTCAGCTTGCATTTATTTTCTATAGAAACTTCCTCTAGCGATTTACTATAATGGATCATTATTTCTTGGCCAGGATCAGATTTAAATGCAGTCCAAGTGCCATTCTTCAGTCACAGCTTTAAAGGATTAAAAGCAATTTCACTGGCATTTGTCATCTTTCCTGATACACAAGCTCATGTCATTATTATCTCCCAAACTGACATTCAGTTTCATCTTTGAGGTGAGAGAATAAACTGTTGACTAAATGGATTAGGTAAAATGTAATTAGTGTTTTATTCAACAAATTTTCTTTAAGTGTGTGTACTAAGATATAAGGAAGCAGTGCTTAGAAAAAAAAGATACCTTTAAAAATTGCTTTGTTAGGAATCTTACCTTGTTTTGCACAGAGATAAATCTTTTTAGTAAAGGGAAACTTGATCAAAATAAAATCATAGTGCCACGAACCATTAAAAATAGTTTTCTGCTTCAAAAATCTTCAGGTAAATATAAATACAATGGAACCCAATCCACCAAGAACTGCAAACTTTCCCCCCATCTTTGCAACATGCCTTTAAAGAGCTACTGCCTAAACCACTTGAGAACTACATGCAAGGAGCTGAACAACTTTATTACTGCAATATTATTATACATGTTGGTGACTATATTATATAATATATAGATAAAAAGTGGATTAACCAAAAATGAACTCATGTGCCATCAGCAGGTGCCTCATTTTCCACCATTATTTCACTGCCAAGTTAACCAGTGCCAAGTTAAGCAGGTGTAACAAGAAATATAACATAGAAAGTACATGGTTTAAATGCCAATTTGCATGGACCTACTGGGTAATATTTCTCCAACTGAGGACTTAGAATCCCAGAAATTAATTTCCTTTATACCTTGAAGTTTCTAGTCCCCTGATTTGCTTCAGATAGCTGGCATAGTCTTCAGAATAGCCTAGGGAGGAATCTGTGCACATGTATTGTAGGTATATAATATATGTATGATTTTGTATACAATATTGATAGTATTATTCAGTTTGAAATGTATAACTACTTCTTTATGAGCAGATATCCTTATATTAATGTACATATACAAGAACATGTGGTTTGTTTCATGCTCATATGGCAAACAAGGCTGGGGAACAGTATTTTCTTTATATGTATGAAATTGAAAAATGGGGTTTTGTAATGACCCAATTCCTATTTATTTGATTTTTGTTCTGAAGAATACTGCAATCAAAGGATTTTTGATTAGTTCACAATGGCATGGCACAGTGTCTTGTGTGCAAAAAATATTCTCCACAAATATTGATATTTTCCAAGCTTTCTACATGAGGAAGTTCCTAGGAAAGGTGAAAGCTGCAACTCTGTAACTGGCAGTACAAGATTATAATCAAATTATGGACCTTTGAGGGAAGAATGAGTAAATAATATATAGGTCTGTCATGCCCTTTTCTAGTCTAGTCTGCAAGGAACAGGAATTTTAAAGAAACAAAATCTGCAAGATCTAGATCGTAATACTATTGCTTGCTTGCTTTGAAAACCTTAAAAGTATTCATCCCTTTTCTTGACCTGTTTCTCTTTCTGTGACAGTGTCTTCAATTCAAATGTTCTCTATGTGAAAAATATGCTCATCATGATTGCCTGGAATTACCCAAGCAACTCAATCCTAGAAACATCCAATTATGCATTTCCATTTTTCTGCCTGCCATGCAAACCCAAATTGGATAAACATATAGCCCTGTTTGAAAGAGTTGACTCTATAGAAATGCGAATATCATCCCTTGACACCATAGTAGCATCCCTGGACACTTTAAATGAAAGATTAATGAACCTTGAAAAAAAAAGAGGACACAACACAAAAACCTGAAGATCCAATGGCTACAAATCAGCAACTGCAACCTAATCCACAAAAAAACATAAATCCAACAAATAATGATATCCCAATCCTTGTCAGAGAAGGAGTCAAGCGTGAATGAAAGTGTCCTAATGCCATCTTATTTGGTCTAGAGGACATCAATAACAATGATGATATCACAATTGTCCGCAACATCATCAGTGACTATCAAGCATCAGCCATCTCCCCTGATGAAACACTTGACATTTCTCGCATTGGCCGAGAGCTCAAAAACAGAGACGGCTCTGTGGCCCCATGCTTCTGCAGAGTCATTTGCAAAAACGAATTAAGCAAAAGTAAATTAATTTATACTATAAATTCACTCGCCAAAAACAACACCAACCATAAAAACCTCTGATCTTGTCCTGACCTAACCTTACAGCAACGTGCCCAGTCCCATATACTGTGCACAAAACTCAAAAATCGTTTAGACAATGGAGAGAAGGATCTGTACATTGATTACCATGCAGACTGTATCAAAAGAAAGTCACACAACCCACAACTCAGCATCCAACCCTACTTCAACCAATCCACCATCACCCACGACTAGGCACGCATGCCCCCAACTACCTCAATTCAAACTACAACCAGCCTTAAATGCAAGCTACTCAATGCAAGAAGCCTTGTAAATAAAATACCTGAATTTCTCCTCTTACTAAATATGGCTAAATTGGACATTATATTTGTCTGTGAAACATGGCTCAACACATCTCTCCCTGTCTCCATTACCTCAGTAAAAGACTATCATGTTTACCGATCTGATCATGAAATCCGTAGAGGAGGTGGTTTTGCTATCTTCTATAAAAAGTCCTTACATCTAAAAAACATCCAAGTTACCCAAGAGCTTGCTCTTCCTGAGACCATTATCTGTGAACTGACCCTAAATATCACATTTCAGTTCTTACTATGTTAAAGAGCCCCTGATTATGACACTGAACATGTAAACAAGCTAAATACACTACTAACATAGGCAGCATCCTTCCCACACGCTTTTATCTTTCTTGGTGACTTCAATCTTCCTCATATTAACTGGACCCTAAATTAATGTACAACTGAACACACACATGCAACCTTCTACAATGCTGTAACAAATCTGGGACTGAAACAACTAGTAACCAACAATACTTGGCTTAACAACTGCCTCGATCTCATCTCATCCACACAAAAATCATCACTACAAGAAAATCCCCAGTTATAACTTCAAAAAAGGCAACTATGATCTTATAATCAATGATCTTTCTTCCCTTGATTGGCAATTTCTATTCACTGGATGTAATACTGTTGAAGACCATTACAACATATTCTTACAAGAAATCAAAAGAGCGATCAAACTATATGTACCAATAACAACTCCCAAAACCAGGAAAAACAGATTACCCATAACAAGAAGGAAGCTTCAATCCAAAAAGAGATCACTTTAGTGAAAAAACAAATCTGGCCATGGTGCCAAAAGTCAGTACAAAAATCTATGGCACCAGATAAAAACTGAATGCGCAAATTATCACATTAAACAAGAGGAAAACCTTCTACACACAAATTCCACCCATGCTTTCTACAATTTTGTAAGCAACAAACTAAAAGACTCAAGGTCCATCCCACCCCTGAAAGGACCTAATGGTAAAGACTGCAACCACGACATCATCAAAGCAAACCTCTTTAATACATTCTTCGGCTCAGTATTTGTAAACAGCAATGGATCAAGCCCAGTACATCCTAGTCAAGCCACAGACAACTACAATGATCTAATGCACATCAATTTTACAGAAGACATTGATGAAAAAGCACCATGCAATCTAAAACCATCCCTATCGATTGGACCGGATGGAATATGTGCCTACTTCTTAAAAAAGCTATACAGTGCCATAGCTGAACCTCTAAGCATAATCTTTGAAAAATCTTTCAGGACCAGTTCCTTGCCAAAACTATAGACATAAGCCACGGTCATCCCCATCTTCAAAAAGGGAGAACCCAGCCTAGTTGAAAATTACAGACCAATCTCTTTATGCTGCGTCACCTGTAAAGTCATGGAATCAATTATTAACCAATCCATCATCCTCCACTTAGAGACAAACAACCTACTCTCTAATAAACAGTTTGTTTCAGAAAAAAACTATCCTGTAATCTGCAACTCTTACACTGCAAAAACATATGGACAACACAACTTGATCAGGGCAAAGCAATAGACACAATCTACATAGACTTCTGTAAAGCCTTTGATTCAGTGGAACATGACAAACTACTCCTAAAACTAAAATCTTATGGTATCTCTGGATAACTGCATAACTGGATAGAAGCATTCCAGTCAAACAGACAACAAATGGTCAAAATTGGGAACGTCCTATCAAATTCTTTACCTGTCAACAGTGGTGTCCCTCAAGGCAGTGTTCTAGGACCAACTCTCTTCATATTGTACATGAATGACCTCTGTGATTATATTAAGAGCAACTGCATTATCTTCGCTGATGATGTAAAGCTGTTCAACGCCGCTGTTCAACACCACAGACAATACTGCTACCCTCCAAAAATATCTTGACTATGTATCAAAATGGTCAAACAAATGGCAACTTCAAATCTCAACAAATAAATGCTCTGTCTTACATATTGGCAGAAAAAAAAATCAGAAAATAAAATACAGGCTAAATAGTCAAGACCTTGTTGAGGATCCAAACTTTGTCAAGGACCTTGGAGTACTCATCTCAAATGATCTAAGTGAAAGAGCCCACTGTAACTACATAGCCAAAAAGGCATTAAGAATTGTTAATCTAATCCTACGTAGCTTTTTCTCTGGTAATATCACACTACAAACTAGAGCATACAAAACATTTGCTAGACCTATACTTGAATACAGCTCATCAGTCTGGAACCCATATCATCTATCTGATATTAACACAATTGAAAAATTCCAGAAATATTTCACAAGAAGAGTTCTCCATTCGTCTACTCATTCCAAAATACCTTACACCACCAGACTTGAAACTCTAGACCTAGAAAATCTAGAACTACACCACCTCCAGTCTGATCTAAATATAGTATATAAAATCATACATTGCAATGTCCTACCTGTCAATGAATACTTCAGCTTCAATCATAACAATACAAGAGTACACAATAGATACAAACTCAAGGTTAACAGAACCAAATTTGACTGCAGAAAATACGACTTCAGCAACAGAGTGGTCAATGTTTGGAATACTCTACCTGACTTTGTGGTTTCTTTCCCAAACCCCCAAAACTTTAACCTTAGACTATCTACTATTGACCTGCCTGTAGGGGGCGTGCATAAGTGCACCAATCGTGCCTACCGTCCCCGTCCTATTGTTTCTTTTTATTTTTCTCATAATTATCTATCTCATGTATTCAAAACTATATTTATTCTTATGCCTGTATCTTGTAAGTGATTGACAAATCAAATAAATACTAAATACTAAAAGAAGCTTCTCATTGTTTTTCCTTCATCATTGGTCCCTAGCCAATGCATCTATCCTTCTGAAATCCTTTAGGCTTTTTCCCTTTTGCAGATCTTTGAAACTGAATACTATCAGAGTTTCATTTGAGTTTTATAGATATGTAAATAATCTGAGTAAATAAATAACACCAAAGTTATCAAAAATATGATGTGACAGTATAAAAAAGGAATTTCTCTGCTAGTTAAGGAGTAACTAGGGCCAGTTGTGGTTTTTTTTTGCATGTTATAGGGTGAGCTGTACCAACCATTCCTCATGTTATACAATGTTTGCTTCCCTTATCACTGTAAAATCCTTATCAGAAAAATTCTAGAGATACATCATGCCCTCCTGGAAAGAAATTTGTGGGCAAGGAGGAGGAGGAGAAAAAAATAACTGATGCCTAAAAATCTGAAAAACACTATTTCTAAAACTGCACCCATTCTCATTCAGAAATTTAGTCTTGCAATGGTGACAATAGTGAACCTCTCCAGAATGGACTTGCTATCTAAAAAATAGCAAAGATCAACATAAAATCATCCAGATAATCACAAAGATCTTCAGAACAACATCCAAGGATCTTCAGGGCTTTCTCACATTGGCTAAAGTCAGTGTTCATGACTTTACAATTACAAACAGACAGACAGACAGACAAACAAACACCCGAAAGCAAAATAAATAAATAAATCACTGGGTAAAATGTGATACAAAACATGCAGGCAAGTCCACAGCAGAATAACATTCACTTGGACAATGCCCTGAGTCACACTTTGAGGGGGATGGGTGATTTCTAAGTGTGACAAATGAACAAACAAGCAAATTTTCATTGTTCTGTAATGGCGTATGGCATTGGCAATGTCCAGACCTAAGTAAAATGATGTGGCAATGACTGAAAGTAGTTTATGATTAAGACTCCCAAATTTTATTAAGCTGAAGGAGGAACTGGCAACTATTCAGCAACAGAACTGTTTAAAAGGTGATCGCCAGTCCTAGGAAGTTCCATTGTAGTTTGACAGTTAAAGATGGCATAAGCAGTTGCCTTTTCACATTTCAAACTGTGCTGGACAACTCTGTTTATGAAATAAACAAATAACTGGAATGTTGTTTGTTCATTCTTTAAATATCAGTAGGACTCTCGTAAAACTCCATTCCATAATATTCAGTATGAAAATTGAAAAGGGGTGCATACCTTTTCATATAAATGTATATATCATTTTCATAGCAATTGCTATGAAAAAAAAAAGGGGTGGGAACGGAGGGAAAATAAATTGTTCAGAAATCGGAGGTTCTCTTTTTTACAAAAACTACCATATATGGAATCTTGCAGTTTTCTTAGCTCTGTTCTGTGCACCTTTTTCAACAAACAAGTGTCCATATCAGAATACAGGATAAGAATGTCCTAACTCTCAAACATGTAAATTTGTGTAACCTCTGTATTACTGCTGAACCTATTGATAGGAAATTGGTTATAATCCAATTATGAAAACAATTGGACAATTTCTTAAAAAAAAAAAAAGGTGTTATGAGCAGTTATAAATCCTTGCATATGGGTCAGAACCCAATTTTGTCATTTGTGCATTTCTCCAATGTATACCAGTCTAAATTAGATAGAATGAGGCAACTCTGGTTAGTTTACTAATAATTGGAAACAAAAGAGTCTGATTTTCTTCTCTTGGCTCTGGTGATGGAAAAAGATGTGTGGAAATATCTCAGTGTGGAGGTTGCAAAGGATCATTGATATAAGACTGATCTGTAATTTAGTATTATAACCAGAAAAAAATGTACTTTTACTCAGAAAAACACACACACACACACACAAAACAGTTTTGTATATATCTGCATTACATTTCCTTCATGTGAAAGCTGTAACAATTTAGTTAATATTTTAGTTTAGTATTTAGCTTAGTTAATATTTAAACACATATGAATTTATTTAATTGCCATTCTGAGTAAATGATTATGGTGGGATATCAAAGCTCTTCAAATTTTAATTCAAGCATTCAAGCTTTGGGTTGAGTTTTCATAGATTTGCTAAGAGCTTCATGTATAAACTAGCACTAGGGACACTTTGACTACCAAAATACATTACTTTATACCCCTGGCAGTAATGGATGGTCAAGGGGGCTCATAAGTCACACCATATATCTAGGTGTTTACTGGAATTGTTTATTTAAAAAGTGTTTCCAAGAATAGCAATAGCACTTAGACTTATATATCGCTTCACAGTGCTTTTAAGCCAGGGGTCTCAAACACAATTTACCTGGGGGCCACTGGAGGCAGAGTCTAGGTGAGGCTGGGCCGCATAAGGGATTCCACAAAAAACGTTGTTAAAAAATATCCTCAAATGTCATCAACAGTTAATGATTTCTCCAATCCATGAACTGTCCTGAACACATGAATGGAACATTGAATGAAGATCATGAACAGTTCCTCAGAACATGGCTTCTCCAGCTTACTCCTTGCTGCCAGAGACTTGACAACCCTTCCTCTCACATATCTGAGCCTGCGGGCCGCACTAATACTTTCATATCACAGTGGGGGCCACAGGATATCATCTTGCAGGCCGCAATTGGCCTGCGGGCCGTGAGAATGAGACCTCTGCTCTAAGCGCTTTACAGAGTCAGCATATTTTCCCCAACAATCAGGGTCCTTATTTTACCTACCTCGGAAGCATGGAAGGCTGAGTCAACCTTGATCCTGGATCTGCCAAATTGCAGTCAGCAGGCAGTCAGCAGAAGTAGTCTGCAGTATTGCATTCTAACCACTGCACCACCACGGCTCTTATGGACCTAAAACACAAAGGATAGGTTGTGATAGTTTGATTAAAACATGGCTAGAATGGCTCACCTACAACTGAGGGTGAATAGGGAGCATCCAGTATTACTAGAGGAAGTTGCAAAGATCTTCTAACTGGCTTAACTTCCAACAAATTAGCTTTTTGAGTAGTTACTGCTTCTGGTTAGCCATTTTGTTAAATGGCAAGCTTCTCCCTCCCATTGATACAAGTTTGTAAGAATGATCATGATGTGCTCCCCAAATTCCAAACATGGAAACTGATCAGAAGACTGGAGGCCTCTACTTAATGATCTGCACCCTGCAATTAACAATGAGCAATGAGGACAAATGGAACTGAAGCTGCTAAGCAAGGCAGGTACATATCATCACACTTTATGAACTCACTACTTAGTGATGGAAATTCCAGTTTCAATTACTTTAAGCTTAGGACTACCTATAATTACTTTCAGCAAGATTACCATCTCCTCCCTGTGCTTCAAAACTATTTTCCAGGAAGCTGAAATAGAGATCAGGAAACAACTTTCCTAGATATGTTCATAATCAACTGAGGCGAGGGAGGAGAGTGGAATATGTTGTGTATACAGTAATTAATAAAAGTCTGAGCTTGAGGTAAAGTGCAGGGTTCTGGCCCTGCACTTCTGATTGGCTGTCAGGCGGCTAGATCAGGATTGGTCAGCTCTAACGGACCTGATTGGTCCTTAACTAAGAGTTCCTATTGGTTAAAAGAGCTAGCGTTCCTAGTTCGTTATTGGTTGAATCATACAAAAGATGCCTACACAAGGCAGAGTTAACCGTTGTTGTCATCCAAGTCATGATGCAAATAAAGAGCTGAAGTTCACTGTTCAACGACTGTCTCCAGTTACTTCGACCCATGCCCAGTACTTAACACTGGCGATGAGGATGGAATGTGGAGACGCCTGAACCGAAGAACTGAGAAGCAAATACCGAGCACGTGAAAGACGGCGCCAACAACGGAAACCATGTCCGGCGGCATGGTACCACCCGCTCCGTTCGACCCAAATCAAGGAGATTGGGATTCCTACATGGATCGTTTTCAAATGTTTCTCGAGACGAACAACCTTAAAGACGCAACGCCGGCAAAGAAAAGAGCATTTTTCATAACGCATTGCGGTCCGGCCATCTTCAAGATGGCCAAAGCACTCGCCAAGCCTCAAGAAGTGAAGGCCATGAGCTGGGACG
>BHEV01003592.1:0-10910 GCA_004319985.1 Emydocephalus ijimae
CATGCCTTTATGGGAACACTTATGCTTTCCAAAGTTATTTCCCCCCCCCCACATCACATATCTTAAATCATTGTTTCATTGAAGTGCTCCCCTTTTCTCAACAAAGATTTCAGTAAATTATACTAAATATTTTATCACATTTAAAATTGCATATTATTTCCAATTGAATGTTCCGTTCTGATTGGTTCGGCCGACGGTGGGCAAATTGAATAGCTGTCATTGGCTATAAAAGAGGCTGCCGCAGCTCTGTTGTAGTTTAGTTACTGAGAAGAAAATTAAAAGCAACTAAAGATTAACTGGTCTTGAGTCGTCTTTTCCACAACTTAACACTGATGACAAGGGTGGGATATTGAGACAAGGAGACCAATTGAGCATGTGGCAACGAGAACTGAGCTAGATGAGATGGCCAGCAACAACTCGCCACCTGCACTGTTCAACCCAACAACGGAAGACTGGGAATCGTACATCGACCAATTCCTCATGTTTCTAGAAGGGAACGAGCTCCAAGGAATCTCCGACAATAGGAAGAGAGCTGTTTTCCTCACCCATTGTGGACCCACAGTCTTCAAAATGGCAAAGGCATTAGCGTCACCCCACGATGTAAAGAAAATGGAGGCCGGATTTAGACAAGTTACTACGAGCCCATTATACACGGACCATCTCATGCCTTATCAAGCGACACGAATTTTACAAGCATGACCAAAAGGAAGACGAAAGCATTGGAGATTTTGTCATAGCCCTAAGAGACATTGGAGGAGCATGCGAATTCCTAAACATGGACAAGGCTATGAGGGACTGCGTGGTTCTTGGATTAAGAGACCTTACATACAGAGCCGACGACTGACCAGACCCAAAATAACATTGACTGAGGCAATAGAAGAAGCCACCACAGCAGAAGCAGCACAAAGATCAACAGCCACCATGCAACAGATGAATAAAGTAACACAGGAAACCCCGAAAGACACTAACCAAGCTCAAAACAAGAAGCAAGAGGAGACTCAAAAAACCACCACCACAACACACCATGAGGACATTGAATCCCTATCCGAAACTGATGAGGAAGAAGAAGAAGTAAATCAACTTCGGTCGGAGAAAGGCAGACGGGAGCGCAGGGTAAGAAAGTCGGGGTTTCATTGTGCCGGGTGTGGAGGGGACCACCCACGTTCCGAATGTCATTTCTTCGATGCTATTTGCAGGCATTGTGAATGGCGGGGACACATAGCTAGGGCATGCCGAAACAGAAATAACTATAGCCCTGGACGAAAAGGAAATCCCGTCCCCAGAACAAGAGAAAGACAGACAGGGGGCCATTGGAGCCAAGACAGCAGAAACAAGCGGTGGAAAGAAGCCAATAGAAAACAAGAAACACACCAGACAATCACTATTGGACACTCAAGCGCAGTCAGTGCAAAGAAGGTACTGGTACAAGTCACCATAGAAGACCAACCATGTGAGATGGAGGTGGATTCCAGTTCGTATCTGTCAATGATATCATGGAACACTCTCAAAAGCCTGATACCCAACATGAAAAGAAAGGAACTAGAAAAACAAAAACTCACACTTAAAAACTACCAGGGAAACAGAATTCCTGTAGTTGGAACTGGACACTTTCAGATCAAATTTTAAAAATACACGAAAGTCCTTCCCTTGACCATAGTCGACCGGGATCGTCCCAGCTTACTGGGACTCGAATGGTTCGAACTGCTAGGAATCGGAGTGACCGGAATAAACAACATCGTTGAGACAGGCTGGGAAGAGAACCTGATGAGAGAATTCCAGGACGTCTTCAATAGAGAACTGGGCAAGTACCGAGGATCCCCTTTCTCATTTAATTTGGATCCTAAGATAGCCCCAATAAGGTTAAAGGCGAGATGAGTCTCTTTTGCATTAAAACCAAAAATTGATGAACAATTAGATAAACTTATCGCACAAGGGGTATTAGAACCAATAGACCACGCAAGGTGGGAAACCCCAATTGTGACTCTTATCAAACCAGATGGGTCCATACGCATCTGCGGAGACTACAAGGCCACCCTCAACCATGCGCTACAATGGAGCGCATGCCCAGTTCTGGTTGTACAGCACCCGTTACACTCTTTGGGGGGAGGTAGAATTTTCGTGAAATTAGACCTTGCGCAAGCTTATCAACAGTTGCCAGTTGACTCAGAAACCACGGAAGCACAAACAATAGTGACTCATAGAGGGGCATTCAAATGCAAAAGACTACAATTCAGAGTTAGCGTGGCCCCAGGGGTATTTCAGAGTCTAATGGAGCGCCTACTGCAAGGAATTAAAGGGGTAGTGCCATATTTTGATGACGTGTTGGTATCAGCCAAGGACGAAAAACAACTTGAAGACTGTTTGAGGGAGGTCTTACAAAAATTTAAAGAGGCAGGACTTACAGTTAAAAGAGAGAAATGCCAATTAGCCACCGATAAGGTTGAATTCCTGGGATACCTTATAGATAAAGAAGGATCCACCCCACTGAAAAGAAAACAAGAGCAATCAAGGGAGCTCCCAGACCTGAAAATAAAACAGATTTACAGGCCTTCTTGGGACTTATTAATTTTTACAATGTATTTTTGCCGCAGAAGGCAACGATAGCAGAACCGCTACCCAGGTTGCTGGATAAGAAAGCTACCTGGACCTGGGGACGACAAGAAGAAACCGTATTCCAGGGAATCAAAGACTTAATTACATCAGACTGTGTACTAATCCAATATAGCGAGACCTTGCCACTAATGTTAACCTGCGATGCATCACCTTTTGGCGTTGGGGCCATACTCAGCCACATATTACCCAATGGAAGAGAAGCACCGATCACATTCCATTCAAAAACTCTATCAAAAGTAGAGCGGAACTACAGCCAATTGGATAGAGAAGCGCTGGCCGCAATAACAGGAGTTAAAAAGTTCCACGAGTACATCTATGGCAGGAGATTTTCACTGGTCACCAATCATAAACCTCTTTTAGGAATAGTCACAGGAAACAAACCCACACCCAACATATTGTCACCGCGAATGACGAGGTGGTCCAAATTCCTTGCTGCATACAACTACGAATTAATCTACCGGCCAGGACATAACACGCGCTGATGCCCTGAGCCGTTCTCCCCACCTGAGTTAGAGGATGATCCTGCACCAACCACATCAACACTGCACATCGAGACGCTGGCAAACCTACCCATAACAGCAACAGACATTGTGAAGGAAACTGCGAGAGACAGAATCCTGGCGCAGGTTTTAAATTGGGTAGGAAAAGGGTGGCCAGAGACCGAAAGCGATGAGACCATTAAACCATTTCGGCACAGACAAACTGAGCCGTCAATTTTAAAAGGATGTGTACTGTGGGGGGATAGGGTGATCATACCAGACAGATTGAGGGAACAAATACTTAAATTATTACATGAAGGTCACCCAGGTATTGTCCGAATGAAATCCCTGGCTAGGAGATATGTATGGTGGCCAGGGATGGATTCAGATATAGGGAAATGGGTAGCAACATGCAAATGATGCCAGGAATCTAGACCTGCACCCCCTTCTGCACCTGTACTTGACTGGGAAAAACCTAGGGACCCATGGTCTAGAATACACATTGATTTTGCTGGACCAACAAAGGGGCATACCTTCTTAATAGTATTAGACACTTTCTCAAATTGGCTAGAGGTAAGCATCATGCATTGAACCACAACAGAAGCTGTTATTGGACAACTAAGAAAGCTTTTTGCAATGCATGGATTGCCGGATTTAGTTGTCTCTGACAATGGACCTCAATTCACTGCATTAACATTTGAGAGGTTCCTAGCCGAATTAGGTATAAGACATGCTTTAACAGCGCCGGGTCGACCGCTACAAACAGATGGGCGGAATGCATGGTCCGTTTTACCAAAGAAACATTACACAGTCTAGAAGCTGGAGATATCCAGGAAAAAATATGTAAATTGCTAACGATACAGCACATCATGCCAAATGCCACGACTAACAAAAGCCCAGCAGAACTACTGATGGGAAGAAAACTAAGATCTAGTTGAGATAGCGTACACCCCACATATAGCACAGAAAAACCAACAGACACCTCCAGTAAGTGCTGTACATTTAAAACAGGGGACCTGGTCTATGCAAAAAAACTAATGGGGGAGCCATTATGGATACCAGCTAAAATAATCCAAGTAACAGGACCCCGGTCATACAGGGTAGAGACAGACGATGGAAAGAGCTGGAGGAGACATATAGACCAACTCAGATCAAGGACCATATTAAGAAACACCAACAACCAAAGGGAAGAAGGGGAAGAGCCCACACAAACACAAGAACCAAATAAAACTTTAAACCAAAATAATAACCAAACCAGAGAGGGGGGAGACCCCTCAAACATAAATGAGAGGGGAGGGGGAGACCCTCCACAAACAGGAGAAATAACAAAACAAACCCGAACAACAACAAAACAACTAACAGCACCATTAGCCCTGAGGGGAAATCAAAATCATGTACCTGGAGAAGAAAACTTCGGAGGACTGGAGCAGGCATTGGAAAACCATCACGAAGCCACTCCTGGCAGGACCAGCCAAGCCGACTCAACCAGCTCGGAAAGGCCAGGCAGGAGCGGCATGGCTGACTCCACCTTCCAGAAGGTTACATGGAAGAGGATGGGAGGAACAGTGAACCCATCCAAGCAGTCCGAAGACAACATCACGACTAAATTGCGCAGGTCCAGTAGGAACCATAAAAGCCCCACCTATTTACCTGACTATGTAACATAGGGGTGGCCTGATTGGTGGGACTGTACCACATAGGGAGGGGTGTTATATATTTGAATGTTTGAATGTTCCGTTCTGATTGGTTCGGCCGATGGTGGGAAAATTGAATAGCCATCATTGGCCCAGAACCGTGAGCAGCCGCTATAAAAGAGGCTGCCGCGGCTCCGTTGTAGTTTAGTTACCGAGAAGAAAATTAAAAGCAACTAAAGATTAACTGGTCTCGAGTTGTCTTTCCCACAACTTAACACAAATAATAGAATAACAGCATAGATCCACATAGCTACACAGTAGTGTTTGCTTCAGTGATAATACATGGAGCATGTTATCGAAAAAGTCACATATGAAGGTCAAAATTGTACCCAAATCTGTTCGTTCTGAGTAAACAACAGATGTCTGTGGAATTTCAGTTGGAAAGATGTATTGGTGAAGGCAAGAAATTACTAGCAGTGGCGGTAAAAGAACATTAGCTGGGCACAAAAATATGTCTCATTTTCCTTCAAAGCATATGGGATATTATGTGCCAGAATACATAATAATATCCACAAAACTGGATTAATGAAAACATAAACCAAGTAATAAGTATGAGAAATTTTTTTAAAAATCTAAGTTTCACCTAAATTAGTACATTGCAAGAACTTTAAGAAAATGTATATGGCATACAAGACATTTGAAGTTTTCTTCTTGAACATTTATTGAATCTGATTCCTTTATTTATAAAGTAGTTCACGTGTAAAACTTTTAAATGAAATCTCAGTGACTTCACCTTGAAAGAACTTGCATTTGCAACTATGTGTGAATGTATACTGGGAAGTATTTATTATTTATTGCTAGAGTAATGAACTAAATACTTGGACAAAATGTTTATTGCGTAATACATGATTATGCATAAAAAGTATGTTTTCCTTTGGTTGGAGAAGCTCTGCGACTTTCAGCAAACTGTCAAACTGTCAAGAGCTGTGCAATCAGGGTTTTGAAATAGAAGAATTAAGTGTCTCCCACTGAAAAACAGGTACTGTATATAAAGAAGTACAGCATGCTTTGAATCTTTAATACTGTTATTTTGCTCTAGTGCATCTGTGAACCAAAAATGGCCTGACAGTTAGAAGACACATTTATTTATGGCAGCTCTGTCTCCACAAGAATCAAACTGATGCATTGAGCCTTTTATTAAGCCATTTGTTTATACAATTCTGTGGGCCTTAACAAGTTATCAAGCTACAGTTTCCAGCAACTCCAGCCAGAATTAATAGTGATGAGAAGTGCTGGGAACTGTAGTTCACTTCGGTACTTTTACCTGAGCTGTCCCTTTCTCCTTTCCATTATCTTAAAGGAAAAAACATTGTTCAAAATTGTAGAAAAGGGCCTACTGACTCAGCTTTTTAAATACATTTGGTTGGATGTAGGAATTAGATTGAATTTAGGTCTGATTTAAAAACTTTTTTGTTTGTGTATGATGAACAAAAAATCCTCAGCAACACTGAACCTGGATCTGAGCAATCTGTGGGACAGAAGTCCATGTTCACTTCATCCTTGATGCTGATATAATGGCTATTATCAATATTTTCTCCCTGGCTGCCTGGGACACAAACAAACCAATGGATTAAATCAGGCTGAAAAACTGCCGGTTTAATAACTACTCACTGAAATGGTGGGCAAATTAAGCCAACTATTCATTCATGTTCTATGGTCACCCATTCCCAAGTGAGTGTCCTTCTTGGATGGACAACTAGAAAATAACCACCGATGGCTATTTTCATATATGATCACTGCTGCAAGATTACTATATGCACAAAAATGGAAAGACCCTCAGTGGAGGAATGGTTGGTGAAGATGATGAAATTGGCAGAGATGGCAAAATTAACTTGTTTGCTCAAAGAAATAAAGATTAATTATTATGTTCATTAGTGACTGGAAATCCCTTATGGAGTTTTTGTTGAAAAAAAATTGAACATGACTTATGGGTTTGATAACAAAAGGTAGCTTATAGAAGAAGGGAATTATGAGATAACTTTAAAGAGGGTAAAATATACATGCATTTGCAGCCACTCTCAAAAAAATTAGAAGCCTCTTTTCTTTCTTATTCATTCTTTTATTTATTTTTGCTTCTTTTTTCATATTTGTATTGTTTTTACCTCATTTAAAATTTCAATAAATTTACATAAAAAAACAAACAAAACAGAAACAAAGTGATTGCCCTCCAAAGCAATTTGCCTAAGCTTCTAGTTCTTGGTGAAGGATATTCCACACTGTCTGCTCTGCTGTGTAAATTTTCCCTCATTCCTTACTAACTGTCCTTGCTAGCTCTACTAGGATCAGCACATACTGCCTTATCAAGTGCAAAAGCAAACATAGGGTAACATCACACTCTACTTATTTCCTGATTCACAACACAGCTTGGACTTACTAACTGTATGAAATGGTCTTTCATAGACATGATCTTTATTACTGTTAAGTACTGGGCATGGGTCGTAATAACTGGAGACAATTGTGGAACAGTGAACTTCAGCTCTTTATTTGCATCGTGACTAGGATAACAACAACGGTTAACTCTGCCTTATATAGGCATCTTTTGTATGATTCAACCAATAACAAACCAGGAACGCTATCTTTATTAACCAATAGGAACTCTTAGTTAAGAACCAATCAGGTCCGTTATAGCTGACCAATCCTGGTCGAGCTGCCTGATAGCCAATCAGAAGTGCAGGGCCAGAACCCTGCACTTTACCTCAAGCTCAGACCTTTATTGAATTACTGTATACACAACAATTACCATTACTACCATCACCAGAAGTATAGAGGCCACTGGAGGTGGCACCTTCTGGTTGCCTCCTCTGGAGGAACTGGTAGGGCTGCCAGAAAAATTAAGTGTGAGGCACTTTGGCAGCTGCTGAAATAGGAAAGTGAGTCTCTGCCAGGCAAGATTCTCAGCGAATTCACTTTAGCAAGTTTGAATTGAAAGAGACTGAGTGAGAAGAATTCCAGACATAACTGATTTATTTTCCTTTTGAAGCCAATTATTCCTAGGGTCAGGGACTTTCTCATTTTCTTTCGAACAATCTTCTTATGATCAAGTGAGAAGATAGGTCTCTTCATTTATAATAGGGGAGGTTATACCCAAACTAGCTGTTCACACAACAATCAGCAGAACTTCAATCAGTCTGGGAACTGGCACATTCACCTATTTCCTTTGCCAGTAACTCTCCCCCTTCCAAGGAGTCCAACACACCTCATTTAAAGGAGGTGTCATTCCTTCCTTCCTTCCCTCCCTTCCTCTGCCATCACTGGTGCTGTCTCTGCCTGTTTTCTACAAAGCAAGCCCTTTTAGACTTTTAGGCTGAATTCCATTACCAGCAGCTTCCAGCAAACATGGGTTGTCTGAGTTTTCGAGAAGAGAGGATTCAGCTATCTCAGCTGAAGTAAAAATAATAAAAATACAAAATGCACACTTTATTAGCAGTGGAAATGCTTGTATACCCTAGGTTTATTGTCCCATTAAGGTAGGCATTCTATGCATATTCTATGCATGCATTATATGTACACAACCAACTGTAGCTTATTCAAGAAACCATGGGTACATAAACCATAGTTTAGCATGATGTGAAGTTAGGAGACTTCTACTAACATACATAGTGAAACATCTTTTTTTAGTCCTTATAAACTTTAAATTCTAGTGACCAAACTGGAGAAAATAGGATTAAAAATCTAATGTAAGAGACATTTCACTTTTTTTGCTGATACCTTGTTTGCCCTTAGGCAGCTCTTCAAAGTGCCTAATCACTTATGAAGTTTCATGAAATTATTAATTAGGTTTTGTTTGCTTTGGAGAGAATCCTGTTTTCAGCTTGGATGATCAAGGGTATTTCTCCAAAGCATCCACATTGCACTCAAATTTTTGACAAAAACCTGATGCAATTTACAATATTTTGTATATTTTGTAGCCTCAAGCACATTTGCCATTTGAAGAAATTCTAAATATGGAGTTTTAGAAGCTTGCAACAGAATTGCCTGATTGATTGATGCAATGGTTAGCAGATCTCCTTTTTAGTTGATTCCTGTGCCCTGGGGGAGCAATTGAGATCTGAGCTCCTACTTGTTCCTCTGGAATTATTAAAGAAAGGATATGGAAGCTGGATGTTTCTCTTAATGCACTCCTATTAGGCATAGGCAGGCTGATTCTTATTAAACTGTCTTTTGCCATTCTAGTTCCATAAGGGCAGAAGGATCAATTTGCCTATTCATTGACTTGTGAAAGGTTCCTCACCTGCAGCTTATATTCTGAGCACAGCTTGTTTTCTTTTTGAGACTGCTGTAAACTCACAGAACAATAAGTATCAGCTTCTGGTAATAACTCTGGCTTCTCCAAACCAGGTTAGATTGCAGCTGTGCTCTATAGCAGGGGCCTCCAAACTTGGCAACTTTAAGACTTGTAGACTTCAACTTCCAGAATTCCTCAGCCAGCCAAGTTCTCTGGACAGTTTAAAATAAAACAGACTAAAGTATACAGTTTGAACAAAAACACAGATAGTAAACTCTTTTATGAGTTTAAATATATTTTATCAATTTAAGTATTACCTTCTCAGTAACAATCCCATTTTTACATATCAATTATCCTTTTTAAACTGTACATCTTATTTTAAAATTTAAAATGTGCATTTATTTGAATTCATACATGTGTCTGTCTGTCTATATCTATCTATCTATCTATCTATCTATCTATCTATCTATCTATCTATCTATCTATCTATCTATATCTATCATCTCAAATGTTTCAAATTTTATATACAGTTCAGGTTTCCTCAAATCTGTAAATATTCCATCTTTTTTGAAGTATCTATTTGAACTATTTTATTACATTTTATTTATTACTTATATCCCTCCTTTACTACTTCTGTAAATAACTCAAGGTGGTGAACGTATCCAACACACCTTGCTCTTTCTATTTTCTCCACAACTGCAATGTGAGGTGGGTTAGGCTAAGAGACAATGGCTGGCCCAAAGTCATCCAGCTGGCTGACCATTCAAAGGCGACAGTTTTGAAAACATTATTTTTTTAAAAGAGAAATATATCTTTTGCAATCTGTTTGAATTATTAACTCTGAAGATGTTTTTTTTTTAAAAATCATTTTGGGGAAAGTAAATATTTAATATTGAAGCAAGAGAGGCTAGACCTGGGTTTATTCTTATTTTACATTGTCCCAAACTTTTAACGAACTATTTGTAATCAAATGATGTTGTTATGCTTAACATTTCTATTGTATCCTAACAGAGATACTTGTGCAGGCTTTCTGGAAAACCTGTTCCTTCCCATAGAAGTAATTCAACCACATGGTGATATAATTCAGTCTGTGATCCAGATCAAGCAACTTGTCAAATCTAATCTAATCAAGTCAAGCCATATCAAAACAAATTGTTATTACAGTCAAAGATAAAGGTTCCCCTCGCACATGTGTTCCTGACTCTAGGGGGCGGTGCTCATCTCCGTTTCTAACCCAAAGAGCCAGCGCTGTCTGAAGACGTCTCCATGACCACTAAACACCGAATGCGCATGGAATGCTGTTACCTTCCCATCAAAGGTGGTCCCTATTTTTCTACTTGCATTTTTTTTTTTGAAAAGAATTTTATTAATTTTCTACAAACAAACAAGACAAAACATTAAAACATCAACTCTCATATGTACATCCAGTGTGTCGGTTGGTTCATCAGTTTTGTGCATTCATTTTGTAGTCTCAATTACGATTATGTTACACAACAACTCATATTGTCAATCCAGACTTGTATATCCTAATATCACTAAAAAAAAAAAAAAAATTGACTTTACTTTTAGTCATTCATGCTTTATGAGATAACAATACTTTAAACCGTTTATTCTGTAATAAATCATATAATCATACCAAATCCATCCTAAAAACCCTTTATAAATATAGTGTCAATATTCTATTATCGTATTTTATCATCTAGCCATTGATAAAAAAGATCCCAAATTTCATAAAATTGTTTATCCTCTTGCTCTCTAATTTCAAATGTCAATCTACTCATCTCAGCACATTTCAATATTTTCTTAATAATTTCTTCGTGTAATGGTATTTTCTCATTCTTCCAATTTTTAGCAAATATAATCCTAGCCGCTGTTAATACATTTACAATCAGGTATTTC